>QNGE01003323.1:0-32808 GCA_008508345.1 Paragonimus westermani | reverse complement strand
CAGAGTGGCGGCAAACACGGACGGGTCCGCTCCTTGTCCAAGCCTGGCCGCCTTGAACCGCCGCATGGCCTCCTGGCGGTGGGCCGGGCTGTCAAACGCAGCCACCAGCGTCTCCTTAGCAGCGACCCACCCCATTCTCGCGGGGCCTCTTTGCGCTGCGTCCAACACCGCCTTCGCCCAGCCCTTCACTAGCGTCCGCAGGGCAGCCAGCTTCCCACGGTCGGTCTTGACTCCGACCACTTCGGCCACGTCCTCCAAGTCCTCCAGGAACGTCCGGACGTCTCCATCTTCGAACGGCTGTGGCCAGGGAATCTTCATCCTCACGTTCGTCACGGCACCAGTTGTGTCCGCAAAAGCCGCTTGGCCAGCAAGTTGGTTTATTGCGCAAACTTCCGTATAGGTCATGTCAAAAACTAAACCACAAACGCGTACACTCGTTTGCACGACAGACATGCACTCACATACATTGGGTGACAGTACGTTGTCATTCGCCTTGGTGAAAGTTCTCACACAGCATGTACACACTGTTCCGATAGTCTCTTCTTGTCCGTCGTGTTCGGGGCTTGTCCTTTTGTTCCTGAATGTGGTCTGTGGGTAATACCCTACTTGTGAGTAGTATACTACTCAACGAAACTGCCTGTTATGCAACAGTTTTGGTTTGTCAGTGTATGAGCAGGTGCGACACTCTTAGATCTGAAACGTCTATCGCAACGTTCGTTCTTGATCGGGCCGTTACACCACGAATATGAGCGTATCATCCTACGAGTTGATAGTGAGCGTAATCAGTAGAACGTCAGACATGGGAATTAATCAGTGCGCATCGTATGTTTACAATGCCAGTGTGTTAATTATGAAAGGAGAGTGGGATGTCAACACATCAGGAAAGGCGGAGCTAGTTTTAATTACGGTTTGATAGCCTGTTTCTGGTTTGAATGCATCTTCATTGACTGATTCGAGTACACTGGCAGTCACGTAATCTCATATGACGGACCACATCTGCCATTCGTTATGTAGCCAATGGAACCGCGTTCTTTCGGCGAGACATCAAAACTCGACAAGTTAATTGTATTCCACGATCACGGCTAACTTCCCATAGGATTTAAGATTGAGATTAACTCTAGTGCTGTTCCGGTCTCTGCTTGAAAACTTCTGGGAACTACTAACAGGATAAGTTCACAGAAAGAACTTTACCTGCGCGTTTTTGTTGCTATGCTTCTCGTGAAAAATCTGCGTTGGCCAGTTTATAGGTGTGAAAAAAATCGGATAGAAATAAATCGTGACTCCAATCAAATTGATTGTGTGCAATCATATCAACAGCAAACACTGAAACTCACTGGAACAACAGTTCATCAAATGTGCGCATTTAACGACCTGTGGTTCTCGGCCAAACTGGCGGTTAAGATAGTACAGATACAGGTAGTCCCTCACGCATGTGGCAATTAGGCAACATTTTAAAACACTGCCGTTTCAGCCGTCACCGTGGCACTGGACGGTGTATTGCAACGTGAACGTACTCCTCAACTCACTTCAACGGGTGTCCCTTTCGATGTTCACCATTGTGTGGTGGAAGATGTGCCAATAGGTAGCGCAGGATGCTGAGCGTTTATACAAAAGGACTAGATCTCTCTTGATATGCCCATAATTCACTAAGAATTGACCTAATTCCCCCAGTCTCTCTGGTTAAACGATTTTCCTTGGTTCCATCATTTTTTAGCATTTTCAATTGATGTTAAGGAAACAATCACTCTTTAGACCGTGTATCAGAGGAGCTAATTTGAACGGTGTCTCCTGACGGTTTTGCCGTGATAAATACAATCCTCCACCCGAGTCCGGTTATTCTTGCACTATCGCATAAACTTGTCCCCAGATTTGCTCTTCTGAGTTGTACTCGTTTCAGTTTATCTGAATAGGGTTCTATGTCGGACTACATGCTTAGCTATTCAGTGTCCCTCAGTTTTGCCTTATTTCGACAGTTCTCCATCGGTTCCAAATATCCGCCAACTGTGATCAACACCTTATATGGTTGATTATACTAATATAGTTTATCAGAATTCTGTGAAAAATATGACAGGGGTTACGTATGTGCTAACGTTTACCAACCACTTCGGTTTATTCCCGCTTTATGTTATTCCTGGTTTCTTGCGTGATGCATCTTATGGGAACTGATAAAGTGGCACACAATTCACCTCTCAGATAAAACATGGCTCCAATTCTCAATGAGGATTGCTAGTTTTGTTTTAGAACTGATAGATCTGTGTAGGTCAGTAAAATGTATACTCTTATGGAGTTTATTCCTGAAATGAAATTGAGCACAACTTGCGCAAATCTGTCCGATTTTCGTCGACTTCGCTGGATGGTTGAATTGAGCCACTCGGATCAGTGACCCCCACGTACGTTCTCGTTCCCCAAGAGAAGTAGCTGACTCAGAGCTGACTGATCTGGCAGGCCTAGCCGACAGTGTAACTAAAATTACGCAGAGACAACTTTGCTATTGGCTAGCTATTTATGATCACTGACAGGAACAAACTAACGAACAACTGTTTTTGAACGTACAGAGCCGGACACGCACGTCTCGATGCAACATTCCCAGCAAATACGCAACAACCGACGTCAGTTATCAGCCTTCGGGACATGCACGTACATTACCATATGAATACCACAAGCCTATTCTGATTGTTTTGGTAACCGAAAAGTCCTGGGTTTATAATCCGCATTATGATCTTCTGTTCTGTGATGCGCGGTTTATATTAAACAGACGAATTTTTCCGACGATAAATCGTACCCTTTATCTGCTTAGTATACCCATTGAAACGATTCGCGACTGAGTAGATGTTTTGCAGGTTAGTGACGTCATTTTCCTGTCCACAGTTATGTCTGCCGGTTGAGTTCACCCGAACAAGGTCGGAAACATTTGTGATATGTCATTGGGGGGGGGGTTCTTTTTGTACCATGTGGTCGCAGTCAGCGCAAATGGATGACCTACAGCAGACCACGGTGGTTCGCGTTCATGCCAACAATGCAAGTCTAACCTGTTTTTAATTCTGTTTACCCATGCATGCACTCTCAACTTTGAGACGCATTCGAGTAAACAAACTCCAGTCTGACGGGAGGTTGACCGTATCAGTAACTAAGTACGGTGGCAGGTTGATTGTGCTGGCCTGCCGAGAAGATTGTACGGACATAGGCACACCGTTGATTACTACGCTACTACTTCTGTTAACTTTCGTTCAACACCTGAAGACAGAACCGGCTGAGGCACTTTTTTTTAACATTTATGACCAATCGGACCTTATGATACTGTACCGTCATTAATCTTCTCTTCGATTGCTCCTCTCCACCCACTTTTTAAATTTTCTATTTAACAGCCGTATTCGGTCATTTCTTCATTTGTGTGATCGTGTTGTGATCTACTTGTTCATTGCATCGTCCTACACACCCTGGTGAGTTCGTAAACTGTCAAGGTGCTTTCTCACAATCGTTTGTGATCAAATTGGTATTTCTTGTGTTTATTGCTTAGTTACGTCCATCTTGTCCCTAGTGTGATTGAATAATACTCATTTACCGGTCTGCATATGTAAAATTTTGTTTTACGACAACTGGTGTGTGTTGACAGCACATCTATGGTTTACAAAGTAATAGATGATAGTAAACCAGTTTTTTTGACACTGAGTGTTAAGTACTACCTCCATAGGCTTCCAATCTCATTTTCGTTGAACTACCTGTTTTCCACGGTAATCTGCTCTTTTGTAAACAATGTTAGCTTGCTAACCATTCATACTGATAAACGATAGAACCTCCCAAGTGGCCATGTTATGTGTATACGTATACATATATATATAAGTTTAAGTAAAAGGTGAAGTCAAATTTGGCGGCATAATTTTCATCCGTCGTACATTCACTGGCGAGAATGGTGTAGCGTGACCAAAGCGACCAGATACCGATATATATGTTCTTGTGTGAACATTGGGTTTTCGAACTTGGTCAACGTGCAGTTTGATATCGTACTGATGGTGTATGGGCGTTCTTACTCTTGTAAGCGAATGGAAACCGTCTTCAGATGTTTGTGAAAGCCACACGGTCGTGGATGAACTGTACTTTATGCTGGATCTATCAGGAATCTTCCTCCTTCCAGTGTGAATGAAGCCCACTTCATGAGGAAGCCAGAATTTGGACCCTCTCTGAAATGTTGCTCCTTGCGTTTCGTGGAGCGTGACCACCCAACAAGTCCGAACTATGTGCAGTTTTATGTTGGTCTGCCTCTTAAATTTATGACATGTTAGACAGCGGAATCAGACGTGCTCACACATTACAATTGAATGTGTAGGGACCGGCAGACTGTGAGCTCCGTCCCTATTCGAACAGACCATCGATTTTAAAGCGTCAGTAAGCCTTACTTGGATATAATTCCGTCGATAAGTGCCACCTAGTTCCTTTCGTATAGACGCTGCTGCTACTGGATATTTGGCTGCACGTCCCTCTAACCGGTTGAATGAGATTCACCGGAGTACATTCTGGGTTGGTAGATGTACCTGACTGACCTGTGGATTCTGCAACGTTGTTTCCGATCAAAATTTGGCGATGGACTTTCTTGTAAACATATCACAGAAGATTCACTTCATCCATACAGACCATTTTCACAATTTTCTTAACGTGCTTTTTCGCCGTTTACAAGGAAAAAGGCTTTTTTAACCACGGCATACTTTTATATTTCCCACATTTTTTAAGACAAATCTCTCTTCGTTATCTACCCCCTGCAGGCTTGTACTACGAAACTTCCATGCCTTGTGGGGCTGGTTCACTCTGTTCATCGTGTGGCTCGCGTCTGTGTCCGGCATTGTCTTCCAGTGTTTGTACCACGAGCAGTAAGTATGTGGTTTTGGGCATGTGGTTATCGATGCTTCGTCACCAGCCTTCTCCGAACAGACCATATCCCTCTAAACGTTAACATTGTGGACGTCTGCGTTGCTTGTCGCCTATAAATTAACTGAAGCCCATACCCACAAAATTTTCCTCTCTTAGCCCATGATGCATTTGTTGTTATGTGACATGCTAGGTCATCTGTGGGACCATATATTAGTCAGTCTGTCCAAACTTAACAGGAGCAGTTGGGGTTGGTCTATACTAGAACCGATTGTCGTCCGGTTGGTAGGACTTTCGAACTCCCTCTATATCCCCAAGTAATGTAATATGGTTTACACACCACTCAATAACGGTGAGCTGGTATCAACCAGCAATCCAGAATCATGCGTTACATGCATGAAAAACTGATTCATATCAGACCTGTTCGACCAAATTAGGAACAATTGCTATAAATGAGGTTTCAACTGGCTGGTACTACTTCTCCCTTCTTTTTTTGCAAACGAAACAGCCTATCAAAACCAACGACAAACATCACCACTGATGAGATTACGCCAACCAGAAGGGTAAAGTGGCCAAACCTGAAGTTATACTGCTAACTATTCATGAGACCGTGTATCACTATGTAAACACAGGGATGGTGTATCTCTAACCTCGTAGGTGTAAACGGCTTTCTTTTATTTCTCCATTTAATGAGAATGACCAAAGTTCTGGTTAGTGAAACCCTCTGGTTAGCGCAGTACACAAGACTGGCCGTCACAAGATGGAATGAATCGCCGCGTAGTGGGCATCTGAGGTCAGTTCGTCACATCGAATGAAGAGTCGGTTGACCGCCTTTGGAATTGGGTACCAATCACAGTCAACTATTAAAATTAACTTCGCAATTTCGGCTCCATCAAATTTATTTCTGCCACGCTACGTACCACGTTATATATGTATGTTGTTGTAGTACTGTCAGTCTCCCTGAATCTTGACAACTGGAACAGTCGGGATCCTGATCTACACCGGTATATAATTACTGGTCAACATCACTATTACTAGATTCAAAATGTTTACCATCAATAATCCTCAGCGTTACCTTACTTAACCATTCGGTTCTTTGTCTCCCGGTCCGCTGTGCGACAAACATAATAAATATCCTCGTATGTATTGAAGAACACGAACTTGAAAGTGGCGTAAGTGTGGGAGGTCGTATTTGAACTCACAGGTCCATATATCAGGAACAGCTTGAGGTATCCCAGTGATGACTTCAGAATCGTTTTCTTTGGCCTGAGCCTTTATTCTAACAATGAGCTGTTCGCATTGGCTAAACTCGCTAGTGAGCTGGTTTATTTTTGTATCCTTCGTTAAACGCAGTATCCAACCAGTCCGTAATAACTGTTAATACAAACCACCTACTTCATCACTATCATCATTATCATCATCATCACAACGTCGTTGAGCCTTACTAGAATGTACGGGGGCTTGGGTCACCGCCTACCTCAACAGTGACGTGGAATGTCCCAGAAGAAAACGTTACTGAGCGAGATAAAAAACAAGCAAATAAAAGGACAATAAGCGGAAATATCAAAAACGGTATGGAGACAAATACACCACTGATTGCGGTATACTGTCATCTCGGGTAACGTTACTAACGAGCGACTTCAGTGATCACGAGGACCCTAACCAGGCAGGCAACACGTAACCATTTTGCTCAATGGAGCAGTCGGTTTGTTCATATTTCGTGACCGTGTTGCTGCTTGACCATCACACGGTACTACTTAACTAGTGGTGGTCTCGGTATATGATGCCCGGTACGGCGAACGCTCAGTGACATGTGGAGTACGTGCCCCAACCATCGCAAACCGTGCAACGTGATTAGTCGACCAATTGATCTCGCATCCCGTACTTTCAGGAATAGGTGGCAGCGAACGGTCATACTGCTCACGCGACCGGTCTACCTGGTGTGAACTAATTGATAGAGACACTGATGGTCAAACACAACAAATCTGCTTATACCTTTGTTGCGAATAAGCCACGTTTCCGGTCCACAGAGCAAGATAGAACATAGGTAAACATTACACTTCCATCCCTTCAAGGACAACGGGACGTCTTTTCGACGCCACAGATGACGCAGGCTGACAAAGGTAACTGTTGCCTTTCATATCCTCGCTGATGTCTCATCAGTGATATAACAGGCTGACGAAAGAGTACTACTCAAGTTTGTAAAGGTGTTCTCAGTCTACAGCGGATTGCTTGCACTAAGAAGAGTAGGGGTGGGAATGCTCCAATCAATTTCAGCAGCATTTTACAATTTGAAGGTGCAGAACGCGTTCCGTACAGACGACTCCGGTCACTCACCTTGTTCAGCATGGTCTGCATATCTTCTGCAAGTGGACCAAGTAGGACAGTGCAATCCGTATACTCCAGGACGGTCAATCTAGCGCCCAGAGTAAGCCTGACACTAGGCTTATTGCATTCCTCAAATGCACCCTCCATAATATCGTCCATGACACATTAACACGAGGGGTGAGATCGGATGCCCTCGATAAACACCGCTGTAAGTGATTAACACCCGAGATAGTTGTCTATAAACCCCTGCCCTGTTTACAGAGTGGACATACAGTGATCTCAACAGGTTCACGTACTTCTCTTGAACTCCCTTTCGAAGAATGCAATCCCAAAGAACGTTACGACCAACGGAATTGAAAATATCTTTCAAGTCTAAAATGACCATGACGGTCGGCTGCTTACGGTGGTGTCGACACATGACCAACTGTAAACTTGGAACTATTTAGGTTAACCTTATGATTTGTGTACATCGGCTAGACTCATCTGGCTTCTGGGGTCTGTGTTGTTCATAGCAAGAATCATAATGTTCGACGATGTACTCGGATGACTATGTTGTGTAAAAATCTTACTGCCTGTTCTGTGAAGAATTGTGAAATTACTGCGTTTCAAATAATTGAAAATCCCCGTAGAAATCATGTGAAACAATTTCAGTTTCAGCGAACATAACTGTTTTCTCGTCTTAGGCTGGTACAATTAGATATCAAATCAAGTAACAATAAAGGAAGTTATTGATAAGAAATGTTACGACGGTAAGGCGATTGGGTAAAACACAAACATGAGTTAGTTGTGGTTATGCTCACCAGGTTTTACGAAGTCAGTGTTAATTGGGGTGAGTTGGGGGGACGGGATCAAACTGCCTCGTGGGCTGAGTGTACGTATTTGGCCACGGTAATCCTAAGGTGTGAACGAACTGCTTTTGAACACACAAATCCGGTTGACGTAACCGGATTGCGACCGCCTCGGTTATAGACAGGAAGCGCCACTTGATCTTTCATGAGGTGTTAATTGTAATTAACGATTACTTTAGCTCGGGTCGCTTGTGGAGAGGAGCTATCTGGATGAACGAAAGAAGCGAATTGATCATGTCAGTATTGGACAACACTACATTGAAATGGCCGATAACCAGTTGAATTGGACAAAGTCATATTTCAATTGTCATCTGATGTTCATTGTAACCTTATGTCATTTCACGAGAGCCTTTGGTTCCTCATCATTAATGTGCCTGTTGTTAGTAGTGAAATGATCTGAGCTGGAGGTGTGCGGGTGTCCACTACATCTAGTAACTCTCTTAGTTCAGCGCAATGCGAAGAATTACGCTGTACGCGTGTTTACAGAGATCTTTTTGATAAACAGTGAAGCAGATGTATGATGGTTGTTGGGTTCAACTCTCACGGACTTCTGAACAGTCTTTTACTTTTGTGCAACAATATTGGTGTTGTAGTTAGATAATGTTACACTACTCACTCACGTTATAAAGTCTGCGAATTCTACGAAGTCGGAATCAGGTTACGTAAAATGAGAGGTGCAACAGCTTAAACTAAACGTTATTATTCAGTATGTGATGATACCAGTGAAGACTGTTATCACAACTGTACAACACATCGTCGGAATAGAAGTCCGTTTTTCTCTGATGGACCTGTATTGATTTATCAGACCACTTTCGTTAAAAGACTAATTCTTGAAAACAGCTTGGAATAATCCCTCGCAAAAAGGTCAAAACTGGAACACGTGGATTTTGTCCGCTTAATGAAAGTGTTCATAATTTTATAGCCTGTCACAAGCTCAAAATATACCGCTCTGATCAGCTAATATTTTGAAACTTCAAAGTTAAAATTGTTCGTTTCATTAACATATCCAAAACTGATTGTTTCCTTCGTTCTCATCCGTATATAGTTAGCCTTCTTTGCAATTCGACTTTGATTATGGCTTGTAAACAGTGTTGTAGAAGTTGTACCTATGAAATAGAGTGCAACGGAAGGTTCTCCATTAAAAATTTATATTGTGTCACTTCGGACATTTGAAAAACCAACAGTTACTTGTATGGAAATTTCTGCTCCTTTTTCGATAGTTCCTTCACTTTCTAAAGACTCAACATTCCCGTAACTCATGTTTCACCTTGGCGGGCCTCCGGGATCCCGATGTATGCATCATTGTCGTTGTTTTGAAGGTTGCTTCTATGTTAATGCGTCGTCTTTCGTCTACCTGAGGCTCTATGCACCCTGTTTTGGTCTTCCATTTGTTTATTTTTGCCTCCACATTTAACCGTAGTTTTCTTCGTTGATGGTAATTTCTTATAGTGGTGGTAATTTCTTACTGCTACTGCAGTGACAAGCCTCTGCCTCACGTGCGACCTTGAAGTTCATTTGGCCAGCATGGTTGTAGGTTAGGTGAGCCGGTCAGTCCGAAACCCGGCTCACTTGGATATCAAGACAAACTGCACACACTGCATCCGATTCGGATTAGCCTGTCACATTGACCGAAGCCAAAGGAGGCCTGCGCTTATCCAGTACTGCAATTGGCTTGCGCTGCACCACTTGCAGTTCCACCAACACACCACATATCCAGTGTAAACCCGAAGGAATAAGACTGGGAGGTGTGCCAGTGGGGCCTTTCTGTCCAGCCGGCCAATGCTGGTTAGCCACTTGATTGGCTAATAAGGAAAGGAAACTCTTATCTCTCGGAAACTAAACAGAGAGGCTGCAATGACGAGATCTACACTGAGAAGAAAGATTTTTGAAGTGTAATACAAGAAGCGTTGCAGTATAGGGGTGCAGGTTAGTGCATCCCAGAGAAGATAAGGATGAAAAGCAAAGTTCTCATTGGACTATGAAAAGCCAGGCAGACCATTCATCATACATTACATCAACAAAGCCGGAGAAAAGAATGGGTAGAAGACCACAGACACTCAGGTTTCTGAAAAGAAGAGCGGATTAATTGTCAATGACCACGATGTTGGCCGATGCAGTCATTAACAGAAGTAGAATAGGTATACCGATTTGACCTACCTGAGCCTAGCGTACTCGCCGCCTCTTCGCCGACGGGGTACTATGAGTACGTTGGTGACCTACCAGCCCCAAACGGCCAGCGCATTCGCGGCCGCACACATCACAACGCCATATAGTCACGTCACCGCGACCTATGGCACCGATGGTTCCTTTGCGTACCGCACGCTTCCGCTCGCGACCACGCAATAGTTGCTCGTTGAACGCTCGGACGCCCGCCCGAACCGTATTCCTCCAGGCCGTCCGGTTCAACGCCAAATCTTCCCAACATCTAAAATCAATGTTACAACGTGAAAGACTTACCTGCACAACATCCTGGTACCTCCGCTTCTGGCCACCGGGATTTCGCTTACCTGACTTCACTTGTCCGTACAGTAACTGCTTCGGGATACGGTCATCGCCCATCCGACGGACGTGACCGAGCCAACGGAGCTGGTTCAGCATCAACATGGCTTCCATCCCGTCCATGTCCGCTCGCCGCATTACCTCAGTGTTCGGAATCATGTCCGACCACCGAATACCCAAGATGCGCCTCAGACACTGAACATGGAAACGGCTCAAATAGCTCACGTTCCGCTGATACAGTGTCCACGTCTCACTGCCGTACAGCAGGATAGACAGCACCATTGAGCGGTAGACACACAGCTTGGTGGCCATCTTCAGGCTGTGATTCTTCCAGACACGCCTTTCAAGACGTCCGAAAGCAGCGCTAGCCTTTGCCACACGCGCTCTCAACTCGCGGTCCACGGACAGATCTGTCGACAAGCTGCTACCCAAGTAGCAAAAATCTCCGCAGCCATTCATAATGTCTCCAGCGATGCGAATTTGGGGTGGAGGTACACAACCAGCACCTCCACCAGGAGAAGGCTGAAAGAACGAAAGCGTCTTATCTGTGTTGATGTCCAGTCCAAACTTCGTTACTGCCGAAGCGAACGCTGTAGCTAGACGTTGCAGCTCTTCTTCACTGTGCGCTAGCAAGGCGCTGTCATCTGCGAACAGAAGCATCCTCATCCTTGAGGTCTGTAGCCGGGTGGGGCGCCAAAACGTCGGATATGTAATAGGCGCCTGTCCGTCCGGTACTCCACCTCGACGCCATCCTCTCCAGACACACACACACATTGCCCAACTGTACGTCACTGCTAGTGAGCGCGACGAATTAGCTGCTCACGCATGTGAACTAAGGCTAGTGAATGCCCGAAACCAGCGAGGATGCACTTCTGTGTTGGCACGGTGCGCGTGCCAAAATGTATATCCCCGTGACGTTTACACGCTGGGCCTGTCAACATCGAGCAGCCGAAGAACCTCAGTCCGCAGCTTGCACCAAAAATTAGCGCTAGTCGAATCTCAGTTATAACTGGATGGAATCCCGCTCCTTTGAGTTTCACTAAACCTTTTTGCGATCAGGTATTCACAGACAGTTTGTTGTTTGAACACTTTATCAAACAGAGATAAGTACGATACATCACAATTGTTTTACGTATCTAACCGGTAACTCAAAGAGAGTACAGTAAGGTAACCGTCATACAATCACAGCTCGACAATCGTGACCGGATAATCCCTAGGAATGAAGTGAGAGAAGCGGTTCGGAGACAGGAATATAACGTCATCCGTTAGAAATTTCCAACCATCTTCTCGTTTGCATCTCCTTAATTTTTGTTCAGAGAACTTTGCAATGAATGACCGAAAGCCAGTGTGACAGTATTACATACAACCACTTGCGTGATCGACTGAGCGTGCAAGCAGGGTCGAGCGTTCAGCTAATCAACTTTAGCGCCAACTCCTCGTTTCAAACCCATTCCCCGAATGCGCGATTTATTTTTCTTTCGTATGCGACCTTGAACTGATTCTTGTCCACGTGCGCTGCTTCGAAGGTCACAGTTGGGTTAACCAACTGCAAATAAGCTCAAACTGTACGTTAGCAGCTTTGGGAATGAGATTTGTGTGGCAGATGGCGGTTTAAAAATTCTCTTTGACACTGCTTAGATTGTTAGTTTATGTACACAGCGGTCAAGCCGGCAAACTGGATGATGGACCTTTGATTGAGATAGTGAGAATACAGTTAAGTGAAATGAATAAAATATCCGATGATTAATCTTATCGTACGTCTTCATAATTCTCTTTAGACAGTGGGTAAAACGTATCTTCCTGCCTTCTGCACGCGGTTGTATGTATAGCTTTTGCCTGATTACCACTACGGTATGGGCAGAATCATCACCTACTCATACTGTGTACAACGGCATGATCAACCACTTGGTGATCAGCAACTGTACGGTTAACTTTTGAGCATCGTGTCTACACCAAATAAACTCACGGGCTTTTTGCCATCGTACTGCTGGTCATCCGCCGTGGTCACGGCAAACGCGGGACTACACTTGAACTAAATGATTAGAGTATTGGAACCCTTTGAAAACTCTAGATGAAATTCTTCGACGTGAATAATTGTTATCACTCTGTCTAACTGGCCGGCTGAAACGACACATACATCTACCACCAGCCCGTGAGTGTTCCGTAGGCAACAATCCTTTATAGGAATTCGCCCATTCTGTTATTAAAACCTAGCTTTGTGTTAAATGGGATCAGCGTCCACTTGGACGAAAGAAAACGATGTATCAAAGGCAGATTGCATATCGGTACAATAAATGGAATAACCGAATGCTCCCTGTGCGTTCTCGGACGGGTCCAAAAATTGTTTCTCACAAAATAACAATCTACATGACCGATCTTTCACAATAAGTTGTTTATGCCGATTTTGTGGGAAAGACAACTTCAATGTGGCTGTGGAATAATTGTCTAGGGATGCTGGGTCGTTTGTACGAACTGCTTCAGAGCACACAGGCATGGGTTGTGGAGTCTGATGGCAATAGCCTGGGTCGTTGATAACGATGCGCCAAAGTGTGTTGTTCCTGCTCCGTTGTGCATTGCAACTGATGAAAGCAGACAAGGCTGTACTATTCACGAATCCACAACCTATTTTAATTCCCGGAAACAAGTGTTGCTTTAAAATGGGGAATATGAAAGACTTGTATGAACCGGTAGAATTTATTCCGTGTTGTCATTTGTTCTTGATCAGGAATTTGCGAAAAATCGGCTTGGCTTCCACCCAGTGCAACAATCCGTACCCAATGAAGTAAGCAGATACTAGACGCAACCCTCTCTCCGCGTGTCAGTTCTTATCAGGGCTGAGTGGTCAGAAACAATGAAATTAACCAGGAGGGTACAGAGGTTGGAAACACATCTGTTAACTCGAATGTTCTAGAATTGAAGGGCTTCTGACTGATTACGCATAAACCATTCGTGGAACAAGCATTTTTCAAGAGTACCCAGGGAGCGATCGACACAGAGACACGGGTTGGCGACATCTAACCACCACATAGAACAGTAAAACGATTTGCCAGATATTCGAATTACTGAATCAACCTTTGCGGGATATCGGTGACGCTCTATTGTGCACCCATTCACTCGCAGTGTTAACATGGTCACCGCGTTTGAGTTCGGTTAAGCGTACGTACATAAGAGAGGTGTGCACAGAATGCGGGTCATGCGTTTCAGCTGTGAATTCAAATTATCCAGGATCATATAGAGCGCGGTGTAAACGAGCCTCTATGACTAAAATTTGTCCACTGTCTGCGTGACGGACGAATGAACGGCAGTTAATCGAAATGTGTCAGAGGAAACCAAGATGAATTGGAGCAATACTATGATACATATGTATATATCATGTATATATATTCGGCTGCCTACTATCAGCTGTTGATAATCGCTTCTAGCTTCAAGAGGGTGACTGACCTGGGCTTTTTGTTCAGTATGCCTGTCGAACGGCTAGAATTTGACACGTTATCCTTTGGTACGTTGCATTCCCAGGTATTTCTTATGATGAGTTATCATAAAAAGCTACCTAATTCTGACCAGCATTGAGTCAGGCAGCCCCTCGAGACTATTGCAAATGTTATGCTCACAGCAGTGATTGGTGGCTTTGATACCAAGTTTGTCCATCCTAAGTACGTTTATCAGCGTGATGAATTTGCTGCCCCCTTGAACTTTGGCATATACAGGCACGACTGGTGAGAAATTATTGCAAGAAGAGGCAGTTATCCGACTAATTAACAAAGATCACATGATATTCAAGTCGATTTTGAAGGCTCCCATTTAGACGGTAATTCCTCGATTCCGTTTCTACCACAGTCTGTTCGGTCCAAGGCTGTGGACAATCTTGGTACTCAGTCGTATATACTCAGTCACAAGTATCCTCAACAGATGAAGAACACTTAAGTTAAACTAAGCCCACACGCTGTGTTGTCTCTTTAACCAAACTGCCGTGGTGTTCCTTTCACTCAAAACTCAGCGGCCAGCTTCGCCTGTCTCTTTCATTCTGTTCATTAGGGGTTGTGCTTTTCTATTCCTCCAGTAACTTTTACACGAGATTAAGGAACTGTTGTTTGGCGATGTTGCTCAGTCTCACCTTCTCCACTCAACCTTGTTGTTTATACCATCCGGGAAGACTCCTCGATAGGCTGCCAGCATAGAGCTACGCAACCACTCCTTCCATGTGACGTAGTTTGGAACTTAAAATGAGCTAGTGGTAACAACCTGACCTGTATTGCTACACAGGTACCGGTGTCGGAAGAGTGGCGATATCATTTGGCCATTCCTGTTTACACTTTGCTTCTACAATGAAGGAGGCTCGACTGTAATACTGGGGGACGCCTGTACATGTGCACAACATTAACTACAGTGGAAATGCCCGAGGATTTTCCTTTTTTGGGTGGTTGCTTCATTCCTGATCAACTGACCGAGGAGATCGTTAGCCGAATACCAGAACCTGGATTACACTTGTGAGCCTTCGTCATCGTGAGTCAGACTTTCGGTGAGTGACATGGTGTGCGACACCTCAGTACACACAGTCCTTCCACAGAGATGTACAACCTGATGTGTTGGCTTATACGTCGTTCGAAGACTGTCAGTTTTGGACCACAAATCTCCTCAGGATATTGCACGTTTGTGGGAAAATCTCCACACAAACCACGGCACGATTCACCAACTAGCTATCGGAACAGAGAGTTTAACATTCCCTTACACAAGTCGATCGCACTACACAGGTTTTGGTGGCTCAGACACGTTCTGTGAATGCCAACTAGTTGCGTCCTGTGCCGTATACTTTTCGTACTGAATGGATTAGGTTGGAAGTAGTGGCCGAGTAGTCAATGTATGGACGTGAGCTTTAGGGATGAAGGCCATAACGGTAAGGTTTGGTTCCGTAGGTTTTCTTGCTGAGACGTTAGAAATAGCGCTCAGCTCTGATTAAAGATCCTTCCGGAACTGTCACGGAATAAATGTGAGTATATATATATATATATATATATATATATATGAATGGTCAATGGTTTCGTGTATACCACTGACAATAATAAGCAAAATACTAATATCTCGCACCAGCTGTGTTTTTTTACCGGACTGATGAGGCATAATACTACCCCGCAAATAATCGTTTGGTTCCAGGGGCAGAATTTTTCATTGTCGCTTTTAGATATGGACCATTTGCTGATGCGTAGTTAGAACATAAACTCTAGGTATTGTAACAGTAATTTGTTCAGAAAGCCATGTTCCCGAAAATCCTATAGCAGTCGGGATGTAGTCATTCGTATAGTTCACGGACTAGATGTGAGTTACATTATGATACAATAACTGCGCAGGTATTGTATCTTGTAACTATGTAAGAGGTGATTTTGCTGTCGTTTGCTACAAAGGGAACCTGTGAAGTCACAAATGAGTTATCTGATTGGTTCATTTGTGATCGAACAACAAGATGAATTGAGACGGACGTGACAGCGCACTTGTTTGTCCAACCGTGGTGCTATATTGCGAAAATGGACTGTAGATTAGTCAGTTAGGCAGATTTTGCTCTGTTAGATCGACGTTGCATTAACTGAGTTTTCCTGGATTATGGAAGCATTCTGTGACTGCTGTTGCAAATCTTCGTGGTTGTTGCCGAGTCGTTAACACACTTAAGGTTTGTGGCACCGTTACTTGTCTTCGTTGGCTTTTGAGTCCCTGTTTCAACCCCCGCTAATTCACCAGTTTACTATCGTCGCTTAACCATTTTTCAATGACATCATCTCTTTCCAATGGTCTTTAACGCTTGGAAGACGAGATAGTTTTGAATACTTTCGCGTTTTTACTTTTGTTAATCAACATTCGTCGGAAGCAGGCGATATCTACACTGATCCACGAACACCGTTATGTCTGGAATACATTAATTAACTGGCAAATTCAGTATCACTTGTTCATGTACATGTGTGAACAACGGTAATTCTCATCCATCCAACTCACAAACTGAACAAGCAATTCGAATGAGGAATGTGAATGGTAGATCATCGAGATTGTCCTCGACGTTTGTTCAGACTGACATAAATCGATCCTATCCTATAACGGCTTCCATTCAGTGTTCAACAAAATCTGAACCTGTCTGCGTTCCAATGATCTCTCAAGTTTGTCCAGTAGCGAGAACGACCACACCTCATCAATTTTGACAAGTGACATAGAAACGTACCTAACTTGATTACAATGTTTGTCCGAGATTAGTAAGTAAAGTGCGCTGCTGTAGATAGGAGGTTGGGGTAGTTTCGATTGGCTCGAAATACTCCCTAGCCTTCTGAGAACAATGAAGTGGAAACTGGACCTATTCCTTATGAACTTTTCGACAGTTCTGTTCACAGTTTAACGACGCTGAACTAGCTCGAGGATACTATTCAAGCTTCCCTTCTGACGAAGAGGCGCATGTAAGCGAGAGCAATTCGGACAACAAGGTAATGTGTGTAACGTCATGGTGTGTGGAATCCAGACAAATGAGTCGAAATTCACTTAACGTTAGTGTGTTGTATGACTGTTTTTTGAGAATCACCTGTCAACCACATGTGTTGTTATTCATGCACAAACCCGTCACGCCAATAAGCCATTTGTCCACACAATGAGCTGATCATGCAAGTTTGGCCTAACTTTGCGAATGATTGGACAGTTTTCTGTTTTTGTCTGTATATCTTTGTGTGGTCCCATTCGTGACAGGATATGTGATTAAGGTTCATCGGCTGCCTATAGCTAATCTATGACAACAACCACCATACTAGTCGTGTGCTTCTAGTGAAGTTCGATAATGGATAACTTACTGCATGTGTTCTCGTGCCCTCTATATCTTCCAGGATATTGAAGCAAACTGAATCTTCGCATCCTTCTTGCGAGGATTTCTGGCATTTGTGCTTATCTGCGGACTCCACTGAATCTGTGGTATACTTCAAAAATAACTCACAGACGTGTTACCATTATGTAAAAGGGGGTTCTCGTTGATGTTTTGAACCAGGTTTTCTCACTTTCCCCAATTTAATGAGCAGAATCAATAACCCAGATTCGACAAACATCGTGCGTTGTGAGGCAGTAAAAGTAGGAACTCTTAATCGATGAGCGTAGTCGGGATTCAATATTTTGGGCACGTTAGACTGTCATGTGCGCACGGTCTCGTAAGTGAATCATGTAATCCACACATGTTGGCGCTGACCTTTTTGGACTCACTTTGCTATTAAGGCATGCAAAAGTGAACTACGATAACCTCACGAACTGTGAATGGGTGATATTTATTTGGGGAATGATCGACCTGATAGTCAAGCGGACTGTGCTTAAATTACTCTCCACGGAGTTAACGACGCTGATCGTGATTCGAACAGACACTGCAATGTGGATGATTAAGAGAGCGTGCTCCCTATGTGATGGAGGGGACCGATAGGCGATACGTTTTTTGATAAACGACCTGATCGTTGGTGTAGTCAACCGTGTTAAGTACATAAAAATCCTATAGAAATTTCCGTATACACATATTGTTGGGTTGTAATTGGATGCGTAATTATGGCGGATGACCTGGTCGAAGGTGTGAGTATTCTAATATGCGGCAAAACATCTTGATGTGGTGGTATGGTGTGTCTAAGGCCCATACCGAGTGGAGTGCCGACGACACCGGCTACCGGACGAGCCGTTGCTCAACGGAATCGGATCTACGGACGAGAAATGGCAAGCGAAATAATCCACGACTGACATCCGCACATAAGCCAGGCGAAAGTGCGCACGACGTGCAAGTAGAAACTGACGCTGTGTTGTGATCTGAAATTCTGGTTCCGAAACGTGAGCGCGCACGTAGTGTGGGAGCGTACGATTTGGGGAATAAAGATCGTATTTTACTGAACGAACTTTTAGTACATAATGACATTTCGCTTATTGATCTATACCTGAGCGTGATCTATGTACGTCACGATTTCCGTACAGTGGGGGTGATACAAGAAACCCTGTCTTGTGAAGTCTCGTCCACTCCAGATGTTCATTTCTATCTAACAATACCTCTCCGCATCCTGACCCGACTACGGTGAAGGCTTAATCATTATGTTGCTGTTCTCGTCAGCAGATGTCAGATGTGCTTTGATTCGTCACGCATTTGTAAACAATTGATATCATATTGATTTGGATTTGTAGCTCCGTCCTTTGGGAACCGTTAAGATTATTCTGGTGAAGCTCTTTTCGACGCCGCAAGGTTTTCGTTCGCGGTGAAAAACTTAGAGTGAACCATATCGATCACATTCATCTTTCTAGAGGAATGCATTTTACGACGTTTCTCTTGTTCCAAACCAATACTCTGCCTATGCCAATCTCACACTTGATTGGGCCCTGCAGGTGTTAGAGAAAATTTGAACGATATTCGAACGAGAAACTGTCGTTTAACATCCATCGATCCTATGGGAAGATTGCTTGTAACGGTACGATTGGAAGTGTTATTTATGTTTATCGTTGCTCACTCTCAATGCTGTACGCATCGCATGCCTCGTGAATCCGAACGGAGACCCTTATCGTCCAGCTGGTACCAATTTCACTATGGACTGCAGCGTGTTACCACTGTTGAAAAACCCATCTTCCATTTTTGATGAAAGAAACATTTTCCTGATACACCCTAAAAGGCTAATAGACGATTTTCACGGTAGATTATTAGTGACAATGTTAACCATTACATGTTCAAGCCTCAGTTGGTTTATGTGCTCCTGTTACTTTGGTCAGTCTGGTCGTGGATCCGGTGTTCCACAACTGACCTTGATTGTCGTAAGATAGCAAACGTCTTGTGAGTTTAACGTTATTTACTTCACAGCAGCTCCCGCCTACTTTTTCCTCTGGAACCTAAGTTGTCCCTTGTTTACATTCATGACACATTTTGCGCCTCGTTATCGATCACCATGCTAGACAATCAGTCAGTCTGTGTCGTGTGGTTATTACAGTGGCGGAATGGTCTGCAGCAGACTTCAACTCAGAACAAATCAACATTAGTTGTGACATTAACTCTCACTCAGTATCGTAGTACTGATTGCCATGGTGACGACTTAGATGTGCATGCATAGTGTGGTTTTTGCTTTACCGCGTAGATGGAACACGCGTGTGGTTTGTGCTGCAATAGCTGATTTTCACCTAGGACTTCACGTATGTTTGCAGCTGGGAGAATTGATCACTCACCTACATCATGTAAGATGGACAGATGGTCAGAAACCAGTTCTTGCTACTGCGACATGATTCTTGGTTGTTTACTCCGATCCGATGCACTCTAAATGGCTTTGGATCACTATTTTGTAAGTGATCGCCAAGAAGTATCAACGTTGAATAGGGAGTGTACATGTGAAAATTCGGCTATTTTGCTCGATAATCACTACATATCGTGACCTAACGGCACTTGTTGCATCGGCTTAACAGTCAAGTTGTACATGATATAGGGTGATGGTCATCTCACCGGCCCTACTGCAATGATCTGTACTCTAGTCTGCCATATCTTTTCGAAAGGAGTCAGCATAAAGTTCGATGTAAATAATGTGTAACAATATGCGAACTCCTGTTCGGACGAAGATATACACTACCGATGAGCTCCAGTAAGAGCGGAAGTCGAGTCTAATGCTTCCTTTCGTAGTGGTCAGGTCGAGAAACCTACCTAATTCCTAGGACTAAAACCAAGTGCGGATGGTGTTCAATTTGAAATAATCCGAATCCCTGAAATCTTGTTCGTGATATTCAATTATTTCTGTAATCGCACAGGTAGTAACAACTGCTCGATGTAATATGGCTTTTTTCGTTGATTTATGAGACTTAAAATGTTGGTCTTTGATACTGTATTCGTGTAATCGGGGATTGTTTAAAACATTCATCATCTTCCACGATCGTGCTACTGTCTTAATCTCTTTACTCTTCCAGATTGACCACTTTTAGAAGAAACCGTACAATTTCTAGGAAACATGTGGTCCTTAGCGGGCAGTCGTATTATCCATGCACTCACCGCTGTTTTAATATACACAGAACTGTGACCCCACTCCCCTCCCTAGATCATATGAATTTCCTGTTATCTGTCTCCACAGGGAGAGCATGTTGTTTGCATTGTCACGTTTTTTTTCTGGGAGAATACCGGATTTCTCGTGGTGTTTGATACACTGAATTTGAGTGGTTAAAGCATAATTCATCTGCTAGCTGAACTAAACAGTCTCAACAACGAGAGCCGTTTAGCGTGCCGGAAGTTTTGTAACTGGAGAAAGTTGACAAATATTCAAATGAATGATCGTTCATGCCCATTGTGGGGTTAGTGGCACTGTGATTAACACGCTAATCTCACAAACCTGAAGGTCGGAGTGCAAATTCGGGCTTGAACAAAGAAATGCACTATTGATGAGCCCTAATAAGAGTGGAATTCTAGTCTACTGCTTGCTTTCGAAATAGTATAACCGAAAGGCTTATTTGAATGCAAAGGCTGCGATTGAATACAGGTAATGTTTGGTTTAGAATATCAGGATTATAAAAGCCTCAGTTACCCAGTGGATTTTTGTCTTGAGCTGATATCTGTCAGTTGGCCGTCTGATTCGCGTGACATTGCCTCCGTTAGATGGTTAATAGGCCTTTTAGCTCTAAATTGTTGATGTACCTGACCGACTTCCTCAGCTGAAGTAGATTGTGAGTTGGAAACAGGGTAACATGCATCCCCCTTCTTTCACCTACCGTCACTACGCGTACAATTCGCCGAAAATGACCAATAGCAGTTTGCATCGTTCATCTTTATCTGTCATCTTAACTGGTTATATGTAAGACTGGTTAAAGTCGGATTTGTGGGAAAATTGTGGGATCTTTGTGCGACGATTTTGGCGGTCGAACGTCTCTTTGGATTCTATCTGAGATATCCCAAAGTTTTGCCTATTTTTGTTATGCGCCCTAATTTGCTATATTGTGACTAGTTTCAAGAGAGGATGCGTAGACTTCTCAAAATTTTCTGATTGTAAAAAATTCTCCTGATATCGAATAGGTTTAGAGGTTCGGCACAATAATAGATATCTTTAGTGGTGGGTTCCTAAAATGCAGGTAATTTTTATAGATGGCTGCTGGAGGATACCCCTTTTGGATCGATTTTGAGGAAAAATGTACGTCCGTCTTGGCCTAAATTCGCTTTGGACATAAATCCATGCTATTTTGTTAACTTAAGTAAGCGCAAAAGACAGTGATTAAAAATCTCAGAAATGGTTGTTCCAGTATATTTCACTTGACGCCATTCTACTCCATGTGGTAAGAAACAGCTGCATAACGAAAGACTTCATAATTTAAAAGTGACTCCATGATACGCACGGTTGATCCTAGGTCATTCTTATATGACAGAGTTTACCAGTTTACATCCGTATTGGAAAACGAGATGGGCTCTTGCTTCAAGGTGCTGTACATCAGGATTCTGCGTTGTGTATGACAGTCTATAAAGAATTCATGCTACTAATAAGCCATTCCTGATATGCAACATATAGTCCCTTTTACGTCTCCTAAGAAGTTGCCAAGTGTATTAAACTAGTTCACAATTTATACAGATTGATGAACCCTTGATTCCCACGCTCGTTTTCATTCACAAATGTCCTGATACGGAGGGTAATCTCGAATATGCGTGTTTATTCATCAATCCGATCGTCAGTTAGTTCTAGATTTAATTCTGCTTTGCTGTTGTGCGTGTACCTTCTTGGATGTGGGTAAAAGAGAACTGTTTCTTCATTTTTCTTGTCTTCCTGATGACCAGATATCGTTGGTTGGAGCTACTTATCTATGTGGTTATTGGAATCTGTCCAGCGGGGACCCTGGTCTATATGGTATGTTTTTCATTGTAATTGACCATGCATCATAGTGGCTTTGTTAGTGATACCCGATTCGCCGTCATTGGAACGGCAAATTAATGGTTGACATGGATGCTTATCATCCATGAAAACGTGAACATACAAGAAAAAGCAAGCATCACTTCAAGGGCAAAATGTAGAAAAATGTTCAGTCCTCATGTTTAGACTGAAATATTCAGCATCAAGATGTCTTCATCCTAGAAGCAAACAATCGAGTTGCAAGCGCGAGTAAAGCGTTATTCGAGGCTGTTATTGTTTCCATTCACTAGACGCGTTTACTTCACGAGCAGTTCAATAGACCAAAAGCAACGTCCGAATCAGTGAGTCCGGTTAACCGCTAGTTTCCCCGATATTTTCAGCCGCCGAATTTGTAAGTAATGAGGACCTCACCCCGAAGAGACGAACTCAGTCTACTCCAAACCTCATTTTAGTTGCTTGCACCGTCGGCAAGCAGTATCCGGTGTGGTGAGCTCGACTTGTAAGATTTTATCGTTTCTAGTTGTCTATTCACAAACCATTTATCGTCCCAGTGTCTCATATAACATTAGTTGTATTATGAAGTTGACTAATTCATGCTCAAACTACATTGTACAGTACATTACAAGGTCATAAGAACACTTGTTTTTCCACACTAACTTGCGCGGTTTTACGGTTGGAACATAATATTTTAGGATGTTTGTATTGAAGCACACGTGCTAGGCACAATGCTACAAATAGGTTAAAAGTAAAGTGAAAATGTAAGATTATTCTTCCTGAGCTAGAATGTAATCATGGTGGTCTAGAGTTTGCATATAACAGCTAGCATGTGTGACGTCGAGCGAGAACAGGAAGGGAGTGATTTTCAGTCACGAAAGACAGGTTCACGTGCATAGACTTGTAGATTCGCTATACTGCCTTCATAATCTACGGCCGCTTCGCAAGCGTTTCCTTGTGCGGATGGAGATATATTCATTTGAATGAGCCATATTTTCTGGTGTACCGATCAACTGAAGTGAAGTTATTCACAGACTTTCCATTTTACCTTACTTCTTTGTCAGTTTTACGCATCGGGATGTTTTAACTGTGGCTCGATTTCAATCTCTGACGAATCGAAGGATCTTTCTGATATTCCTGTATAGGTTCAAAGTCATTCACATTAAATGTATCATACTCGAACGGTGGAACAGACGATTAAACCCGACACACCATACTGAACTTCCGGTGGTAGGCAACGGCCCCTACTAACAGGCGAGTCAGCAGATTTAAACGAACCCTTGTAACCGGTGGGAAGATGTGATATGACACAGACGGACCACAGACGATCAGTTTAGCGAACACATCTATGCTTTAGGTGGTTACACTGGGTGTGCGTCAACCTGATTCAATTTTAACACAGGTCTCCGAGCAGTTGAGACATTGCAGTGTATCCGTGTCCACTTGCCGCCCACATTATTTTGAGCGACTGCAGTGGACTAGTACCACCGGAACTACTTGGGTCATCTTAAACTGGCACCCAGTAACCAGAAGGTAACTTCGAGATACACAAATGACATCTTAAACTAGAAAGGTTATAATACGAGTTATGTCAACACCCTGATCAATGTTACTTTGAAACATCTTCACAAGCATATTGAACTACGCAGCAGTGCAATAACCAGTCCGATATACAACCTTGCTGATATGATGTTTCAATTTGAGATGAGCAAATACGAAAACTGTTCACGGTTCATCACGGTTCTCTTACCACTGGTTCATTAGATTGTTGTTGAAATCGGTGACGTTTTGGGATATTCCAACACACGCTTTTTTATTGTTTGCGTTTTTTCAAAGCAGTATGAAGACACGCGTATGGTATTGAGATTTCGAGTGTATCCCAATAATCACTAAGGTAAAACCACCAAACCTTATATAAAATTTATCTGACTGCGGTCGATCTTTCCGATCCAAACTAAACAACACATTGTGTGGCAAGGAAGCCAACTACTCCAGTATCTTCTGTGCGCTCAAAATTAGCCTGTGTTGCTTGATCGTAGGGTCAAGATAATTTAAGTATATCCCGCACAGCTCAACTTGATAGACGAGGCGATCTGTGGTTAGGGTATATCTGGTAAGCTAAGAACGTCTTTTTGTAATTATCATTCAGACCCCCTCCCCTAAACCAATAACCTGGATCGATACTTACTACGTTTGTTAAAAAGCGATGATCCAACTGTAATACTGTCCCACTATAATATTAGCTTACTGTCTCGTTGAAGCGATCGATCTACCACATACTGTACCAGCTTAACTGCAGCTGTAAAGACGTTCACATCGGCAGAATAAGTCGATGCTTACGTCGAATTTTACGTAAAATGTGTGATATAAATGTGATGTATTTAGCCTGATGATGAATCACTGAAAAGGAGCTTGTTCGCTACACATTGTTTTTCATGACTACGCTGGGAATTTTTACGAGATATTCTGGAGAGCCTACCAAAATTAGTGTCAATGAAATGTTCGGCTTTATTCACTGTGAAGCACATTCTAACCTTTCTGACTCGGTGGACTCGTTTATGATACTGTAACGTACTCGCAGTAGTTATCACACATCAGTCTTGTGTACATATAAGACTAGCGCAGTTAACATGCCTCCGGTGAAGTAGATCGACTTATGAGGGTAGGAAAGACTTAAGCCATGCGTTTTCTATGTTCTATGGTTTGCTTTAGTGACAGCTGAGCACCTGTTGAAGTGTGCATAACTCACGACCTGTGTTCTCCTTTCAGTTCTGTGATTTCAAAAACTGACAATGACACTTTCCTGTTTTACTGCTTCAAAAGTATTTTGGGAACGTACTTAGTCAATTTGTCTTTTCAAATAAACTCAATTTTCTATTGCACCAAGTGGACGAATGCCAGATACGGTTCCAAAATTTGGAAATCTGCTAAACCATCAGTTGGTCCTTGCTGTCATATTTCCCTAATGAAGGTTTATCACTATTTTCTCCCCGATCTAAACCTCGGCTGCCGCTGTAGTTATTACTTGAGATGAACAGTCCTACTGAGGGGGTGTTGGCTGTCAAGGGACAGAGGTAGTTTATCTTACCGCTCACCGCTCTAATTAGAAGGTCTTTTGGTTTGGTTTGGCTTTCATGCAAGTTTTGCTGTGACCCCGAACTGACTGTGAAGGTCTCCAGTACCATTGGTGTCTATGGTAATTCAGTTTTGGACAGGAACAGTACGTCAAACTATTCTACATTTGGCTAGGCTGCCAGAATTATATTCTGGGAAGCTTTGCTGTCTTCCCCAACAGGTCTACTGTTATCATCATGGGATTTTGGATGATGTGTTTTCTCCACTCTTTTGATGCTGTAGTGGTTTTTGATTCTGCTAACTCGACTGGAAGTTACTTGTTCTTTTATTTCGGGTTTTCCCCCTACCTCAGTGTTTTTGGTAACATTGTGGTTGAAAATGGTGAACGACCTCATCAAACACGTGTCCACAGTTTCCAATCTCCTCACTTTTGATATTAAGTCTTTCACACCCTAATGAAGTACCACACGCCACAACAAGAGGGTTGTTGGTACCAACGTCTTTTTTGCACATAAAACTTATGATATTGAAATGCTAGACTTCATTGCATCTCTACTACTTGTTCGTACACGGTTGTGTTCAACCTTGTATTGTTGACAAACATCTCAGCATGAACAAGTGTTTCGATCGCCTTCATCGAGAATACACATTCACGACGAATTTATTCGATTTACATTTAAGACTATAATGTCACACTGGATATTTTTGTTCCTGTTGAAATATGCGTAGGTGACAGCCTGACCATGCAACCGTATGTTAAGGTGTGTGTGTGTCTCCGTCATGTTAGCGTTCTACCTTTCTTCCTCTTCTGATTTGTTACTGTATTGTATGGTAAAGGTTTTTTCTTATTCTTCGGTTCAACTTTGAAGTGTTTTTCCTACGGTATAAAGATATGTACTTCTACAATAAACTACTTCTTGGCCTACATGTTTAACTTTTTTGCAAATTTAGGTTTTATCATTAAAATCTGTTTGTTCTTTGGTTTCCCATGAATAAACGTCCTACCTTCTTACTAGCCTGCCAACTGGTTAATGAACAATGGTTAACCGGATACACAAGCCTTCTACAATTACTCCTTCTGGTTTACAATGTTTCATGAGTGTTATGTCCTGGTGTCTTCTGACTGATCACTGTGACAGGCCAATCCGAAACGGGTGCTGTTAGTCGCCTGTTCTTCAGATCGATTTGATACGTGAACTGTACACAGTATGATTCTATTCAAGTTCATGGTTGAACGAGTTTAACTGGTTAGTAGATGACTGACTTTGTGAGCTTTGTAGGAATTACTCGTGATCCCACAGTTCCCGTTTGCACCTACTGTCGATAGCGGTCACGGCCTGATAGATCATAGGTGAGCGCGGGGCGATGTGTTAGTGGTTTGAACGTGTCGTGTACCATGACTTGTTGACTCGTATCAATTAGATGTCACCAGATGAAACCTGAAGTGATTTTTTCACGCCATTACCCATTCTTTTCCTCTGTTTCCTAACAGAGGAATATCAACTATTTTTTCTCGGTGTAGCTAGGTTGACGGCAGTAGATGTAAAACACGGGATGGAACGGAAAGTTGTCACTTTCTTGATGTGACACACGTTGTTCGGCGGTTGAGTATAATGATCGGCCGTGTGTTATATTTAGTTTCACACTCAGTTCGAATGAATCGTATTTACCGTTTAAGAACTACTGAAGCCAGTTGTTTGTAACCCTTCGCTTTTCATTATTATCCCAATGATGGCAAACAAAACGTTATATTCGTCAGCTCTCCAGTTAAGTGCAAAATATGGATATAGTTTCGTGGTATAAAGGCCGCTTGTATGATATGTCCTTACAGTTTTCATTTTGCACGCCTCTTCTCTTAGCACGAATGGGCCGGGGTACATTTGCTGATGTTGGGCGGTCTTACATACGTTCTGGGCGTAGTTTTCTTCAAGCTGGACGGCCGCGTTCCGATGGCACATGCCATCTGGCATTGCTTCGTTTTTATCGGGGCTTATTTGCATTTTTGCGCAGTTGATGGGTTCCTCCTTGTTGGATAAAAACCTTCTTGCGGAGCTGACTTCACCGATCGTCACCATCTTGTCGTTCCTTAACCATTTCTGTCCACATCTGCATAGTCATCCTATGTTTTTGTGTGCGTGTGGATGCACTCTTATTTGGACGAACGTTCGAAACATCCGTCATACACACATTTTGATGTTATTATCTTCCCTAGTGTGTGGTCTGTCATCACGCACATGTGTGGCATTTAAGCAATCAAATTTCAATTATTTGCTATTCTATTTGTTTTCACAGTTCTTTTTGTATGAAATATCGTCTTGGCGACAGATTTACTGACTGAAAACTATTTTATTGTTGCATTTAACATGAGTTCTACTCAACGAATTGATAACGACATGAGAATATTCTATCCTCACATCCATCTCTTCCCAGAATGTCTTCCCCGATCTGACTGTTTTGTGATCACTTACAATTCTACATCAGGTCCATATTGCTTTCATGCTTATCTGAATTTATTTAGTCGTTTTTTATTTATTCACGGCTCTCCGTTGTATTCTTCCAGAATTCTGAAATACCTAACATGATATTTGTGGCTTCACTTAAACGCGCATTGGATTTTTTGTTCAATCTCATTACGCTTTTATTTTGGAAATAAAATAATCTTATTTTAGACCGTTATCTCCACTTCAGCAATTCAACAAGTGGTTTGGAAAATGTTACCTTCGATCAAGACTACTGGGCCTGTATTTTGTTCACATTAGCACAGATCTTCCTGTGCTAGTTTTCTTTGAATGAAAAGTTCGTTTGATTACGGTTCAGGCATCGCAACAGACGAGGTTATTTTGTGTTTCTGCTTGGTCGTGAATCCTGAGACCAAAAAATGTTCGCTATCGATCATTTGTTGGTTTTGTTTATCCTGGTAGTGAGTTAGCTATACGAACCACACAATGAGATAGTCGTTTCGGTGTTTTCTGTCGGATTTTAAAGATCATTCATGGTGCCGAACTAATGACCTTGACTTTCAAGTGCTTTTATGGATAGAAGATTGTTCATTTTGTCCACTTTTATGTTTTGCGTTCCGTGAGAAATTAGATTTGGAAATTTAACTTATGGAACTTTAAAAAACCTGTGGTCATGCACGCGCAATCATATCCGATACCCATCAAGTCGTTGTCCATTTGGAATTCACGGTTTACGGTGGTTGTCATCGTAAGGTGGATTGTTAGGTCGGAGGTGCGAGTTTTCGAACGTTCGGACGAACACCTCAACGTGGGGAGGTACGTTCGAAAGCCTGCCGCGATCGGATCAAGGACAACGTGCGCGACCGGATGAGTCATCGCTCGACTGGATCGGACCAACGGGCGAGGCAGGGCAGGCGAAATACGACAGACGGTCAGATCGGAGGCGTGGTTTTTCCAACATTTAGAGGAACATCTCGACACGATGTTGGAATACGGTCAAGGCCAACATTGGGTGGATGGCGGACAGCACGGGCAGCTGGACGACCCATCGCGCAGGGAAATCGGACAAACAGACGTGGAATGGCAAACGGAAAACCCCCCGGTAGAAGGCGCCGATCACACACGTGAACTGGTCAGAAATGCACACGACGTGAGAACGGAAACCTGGGGGGTGGTGCGCGTTGGAATTATGACTCATAAACGAGAGAGCGCGCGTTGCATGTGACTGGCGATTTGGACGATCAATGTTGTGCCTCATTAGACGCCTTCTCTCTACATTCGTTGCTTATTTGTTCGAGATGCTGATGCCTTACTAGTTCCTGATCTCAGTCAGTTATCGTGACATCAGGCCATCACTCTTCTATTTTATTGCCAAACTTTCCCGCACCTTAGACAGTGAATGTTTTCAATACGAATGTAGTTGAACAGTTTGGGCGTCGTGTTTAACATGTTTTTGGTAAACAGGTTGGAAATACCACAACGTTAGGAGTATTACAACTTGGTCGCAACGTTGTGTTATTCCCAATCTGTTTATCGATAAATATTTTCTTTAGCCAAGACGGCTGACAAACATCAGTGTTTAAATGCACCCTTTCTGTCAGTTAGGTCCAGCGGATTGCTATGGTAAGTGCCATCTCGCATTGTGAGCTTGGTGTGTGTGTTGCATTTCGGTAACGCGAATATACCACTCCACTTGAGTTCATTTTCAGTTATTTACCGATCTGAGCGCTTCTTACTGACCCCTGGTGATACCGAAACTAAATGTCGTGGTAAGCTGGAGCTGAGGATTGCACTGAGCTGCTAGGAGGAGTTGTGTTTGTTTGACTGGATTCCAGTGGACAGTTGCACGTATACTGTCAGATTCAGTATATCAGATCAGAAAAGGTTTTAGTGCTCATTTTTTTCGGCACCTGCTCCAATGGACAGCAGAGCAACTTCTACCATGAATACGCTCTATGATATTTTGGTCGGCCTTCTGAGGTAGACCCAACTGTGCAACACCATCCCACTAATAGGCCGCTTTATTGCTCATTTGGTTCCTCTCACTCTGGAAGAGGGAAGACTGGGTGGTACGTTTGATGTCCAAATGCAACTCACTGATGGCTGTGAATGACGGTTGCAGATGTGTGCATCTCATGATCTCCACATTTCGAATACAGCCAAATGCATTGTTACATGGAAATCATTTCTGCGCATTTAAGCCTTGAACACAAGTTGATCGTACTGTGATCAGCTACACATAGCGGCACTCTGCAACGAACCAATGCATTTCAGAGCAACTGCCTCGAATTAATTCGTCCGTTTTGTCCCATAGTTTACTCTTCGGACCCTTGTAAAGCCAAGCGAATAAACGGATGTTTGGACGAAGATGCTGTAGACAACAGACTAGCAGCTTATCAAAATCAGGCCGAGCGGAAAAATTCGGGGGACACTGGGAGCAAACCACAGTAACCATGAAAGTGTGTAATGAAGAACTGTATCGGATAAACTATGTCGTTGAGACCGAATCGGACTTCCCTCCCTAAATGCTTTTTTCGATTCCATCTGGCTCGGGTTATGACAGCAACAACCTGGAACTCAGACGCAAACTGACTGAATATCTAAACACTGACCGTGAACACTACTTGATCGAATGATCAAGGAATGCTACACTAGTTCTTCTGTCTGGGAATTACAGAATACGGTTGTGCTCATCATCTAGTTACTCTTAATTAGACCACATTTAAAGAAATCGTTTCATCTTTCAGCCGCCACTTGTGTTAACCTGCCACATGGACGACATTTTAGGGAACAGTTCAGTTGATCACAGCAAAATCATGTGGACGACGATGTCCGAATGGCGAACTATTGCACTGCGGAAGGCTCTTCGTCGAAATCCGATGTGGCCCTAGAGCTCAAGTTAGTGAAAAGCAGCAGGACTACTGAAGCAGGGCTCCCCACTATTTTGATGTTTTTGGAATCAGCTGACTTGTACTTGTGGACAGCCTTAGTGGTACGCCGCTGGCATTCGTGAGTGGACAGCTCGTCTGTTTGTAAAAAGTGCAGTCAATTCACAGTCCCATTCTATGGGTGTGGCCAAATTTATTCATAATGGAAAGGTTCAAAGTGTAGTGAGCCAACTTTCAGAAGTCACTTGAGTAGCGTCAAATCACTGACCTACTAATCGTCGCAATTCATCGTCGACTACTCGATCCGTCAACGCAGCTCTACTGCGTCCGGCGTACAATAGAACACTTATTTCTCACTGGATGAAAGTTCCCCAGCGTTTTTTGTTATTCAGCCTAGTTACCACCAGTGGCTGGTGTAACACAAAAGCATCTCGCCATGAATGGTCCGCCGGTGTTCGCCAGAGCCCGTCGCTCGGCACCGAACAAGGTGGAAATGGCGCACGTCTTGTTTTAGCACATGCCCGAGCTTTGTGTCGTTCATCAGTCAAACAGACTATGGGCGTCGCCTCAACATATGCTGTCGAAAAAGTTACGAGAATGGTGCCCATGTGAAGACTAGTGAACACTTAACACCGCCACGGTACCCGATGGGTAATCCATTCTACATATGCAAATATCACGGATATCCTGAAAGACGCCCTTGTATTTTTGAAACTCGATCTGGCTCGTGCTTACCATCAAATCCCAGCCGCCAGCGAAGCTATCGCGAAGACAGCGGTGATTACGCCATTCGGCCTACCTGAGTTTCTACGCATGCCGCCTGGCCCCGAAAACGCCTTTCAAACGTTGGAACAATTCATGAAGGACGGTATGAGGGGGTCGTAAACCGTTCTTACCTACATAGGTGGTCTCATGGCAGGCGGAAAGTGCATCAGAACCAACTGTGACTGCTCACCAAACGTTCAAACATTCAACGAAACATTTAACGGTATTGATTGCACCTTTGGCCGCCTGGCGGCCGAGTTCATGGGTTATCAAATGAATCATCGCGACTTTCGTCTGCTGACGAGCAGAGCGGAGGCGACTCGCGTCTTCCTCCTTCCCGAAACTCATGCTGCTGTTCGTCTTTATAGCGACATATTCTCCCACTACTATTGGTCTATTCCACACTGCACACAGTTGGTGCATTCCTTGACCAACCTACTCAGTAACCGCACCAACTACAACGCCGAGTAGTCAAAAGAGGTTTACCACACATTCGATCGCATGAAGGACGCGTTAGCCGTTGGTTTTGTTGAGGTCTGTTGCATTATTTTTGAGATTGCTGAACTTAGTTTGACTAACGTTGAAAGCGGACCTCACGTTTTATCATCTCCTTTGACGAAAATATATTATTAACCATCTTCACTTTTACAGCATCTATTGCTATCTCTTTCCTTACTCTTATTCAGTCTGAAGCTTGTGAATTTCTAAATGCGAAAATGAAACACTTTCCTTCTGAATTTTTCTCCTGAACAACTCATAATTCCCATTGCTCCTTGTTGCACGAACGGTCGTTTTGCTCAGAACTTACCAATTGCCATTTGTTTGAGCGAGCTCAGTTCCGCTCTAACGTCCCCCATTACTGAGCGATGCCTAGTTGCCGATTTTGTTGTAAGGGCACATTTTTGTTCACATTCTGGAGACTTTTAACATTGGAGATGGAAAACCTAACTTTTTTGTAGATCGATGCAATTAGTACCGTATCAAATCCAGTTTTCACGAAACCCTACCCACCAACCGTAATGAGAATAAATTCTGTTCGTAGCCGTTGGATATTGATATCCGCACCTATTCGATAATGAGAATACGCGTAACTCGGTGTAAACGTTTATCGTTAGCTGACGATTCAATGAAACTGCTGCAGTAATGTTGTATTTTTGACGCTGTAACCACTCTCAGCACAGCCAAAGGTGAGTCCGACATGTCTGCAGGTGCTTAGACCTAGTGATTTTGTCAAGGTTTGTTGCGTTATTTTGAGATTGCTGAG
>QNGE01003322.1:0-87495 GCA_008508345.1 Paragonimus westermani | reverse complement strand
CTTGAAAATGAACCAAATCCCCGACTACTCATCAGTAACCCAAGCACGTATGGTCTTCCGTCAGTGGACCAGTTTTCTCCGGTAAGCAGGTTTGGTTTTAATGTTCACGTGTGTTTCAACAGGCAGATTGCTTTTTATCTTCTGGGAAATAAATTAAGCCCTTGGGCCATTAATAGTTTTTAATGGGATATAATTATTGTTGCGATGCAACTGGATGATTAGTGGGAATTATAGGTGAAGTCACTGATATTCAATCAAAGTAGCACAACTACCGCAGTGATTGTTTTTTTTTCCAGGACCATGCTCGCTGAACATGATTCAACAAAGCATGCTAATTCCAAATACCTAGATAACCGTTTTGAGACGAAATCACTAAGTGTATGAGCACCCACAAATCGATGTAGTGTCACTTCCGTCAATCGTGAGAGTCAAGTTCACCCTGATGCCACTTATATGACAACCGTCAAAAGGCCAAGTCCTTCTTTACTTAATTAGTTGCAAAACACCAGATGAGCAGTGCAGTAATATGTTACAGTTTATGTTCACTTGCATTCGGTTTTACCATCGATATATGTTGTGATATATGTTGTTCTGTACAAGCAGTTGTGTTGACTTTAACCTCATTGACGTCATAAGCGGCACGACCAAATCAACATTCCTAATTTCCCGGCCTGCGGTCAATCTCAAGCTGTGTTCGGATTGTACGATGCTCTTGGACCTGAACAAAGCGGCTGTTCTTTAACTCCGCTAGCTGACCGTGAGATGAGGACTAATCACTTTGCTAGAAATCACCGACTCCATAAAACCTGGTGAGTGGCTCTTAGAGCCACTTTTGGGTAGATCAGGAGGTACTGTTTACTATTAATTAAAAGTCAATCACATTCGAATTACTTTGTATGACAAATTCAGTTGTGTTATGATCACTGGTCAGTTGCTGAAGTTTAATTCTGCTGGGCTCAGTTCTAATCACGTGACTGATACAGAATTCGGCACTATGGTATTGCGACTTGAACGCCGATTCATATAACCGGCATGATAAGTTCCCCAATCTAAATTTCTAGTTCCGATGTTTCATCCGTGATTATAAGATGCTTATTTTCTCCCGAGGTTTTGTCATTTTTGGGAATAATTTTGAGACGTTGTATATTAAAAGAAAATGGAGTGGTCTAAATCGGTTTACTGGAAACAGTTGAAGGTTATTTTGGTTAACCTAATTATGATCGCTCGATTGAATTAATGAGGATAGAACATGACGGCAAAACCGTGTGTGAAATTTGCTTAGAAATTCAATACAGACATGTACAACCAACGTTAGTTAATTTGGAACACTAGGTTCTCTTTAACCTCATCAGAACGGAAAGAAGACGTACAGTGCGTAAGTAGCGTTTCGTTTACTCTCAGCAAGGGTACAATTTGAAGAATATTTTTGTCAGGCAACTGAGCACAGACAGGGTACGGACCCGCTTACGTTAAAATCACGTATTATCTCATTAATACCACGGGAAACCGATGGGTTGCAACTACTTTTGGACACACATAATCGGTTGCTGAGTTCTGACCGACATGGCTTCGCACAAGGCTATTAACGTTGGGTTCGGTTTGAGTAACACTATTTTGAATAAGCTGAAAGGGTCAAATTGGTTACTTTTTATCGTGAGGTGTCCAGCAATCGACAATGTGAGATTTTTAGCGACGGATTCACCAGCTTAAGATTGTTGTACCATCTGTTGTTTTGACCATCTCGAAAAGTATTGTTATTCGATGAGAAGATTGTTGACCTGTTTTGTATGGATAAACGTCATTGCAACCACGAGTAAACTGATACCCGACATAGGGCAGAATATCAACATATAGTGCGTTTGCGACTATGTAAAACTAGTCCCTTGGTAGTTCGAACCCAACATAATTGGACAGCTGCATGTGTATGAGATAGAGCAGACTTTAATTCGTGCTTGGTGGCATTTTCTAGGTGACCGTTTTGAATTGCCGCTCGAGCTGGCTCACTGCACTTGTTCACCATGTTGTAATCATCTATGAATTTTTCAAGATATCCATTTGCCAGTAATGTTTCTCTTAGCACTTCCTGTTCTAAGCGCAGCAGTACAAATATGTCTGGTCCTATGAAATAGAGTCTGGATCAAACCACACTTGTATGCCGTTGGGAAAGAGTTGAAGAACCGGTGATGTTGCCCGCCCTACTCTGATTTAGGATGGACTGATCGTTGTAACATCCCATACTCACGTCTGGTGATGAGTACATCCAAAAACCGAATTTGTCGTCTGATTCAGTTTTGTTAGACAAGGGCAGGTCGAGTCGAACTAGGTTAAGAAGGTTAGGGACACATGTGAATGATCAACATTGGTGGAAATTGACAATGTTATCAACATATCGTTCGTGCAATACGACACTGGCTACATTATCTGGCACTTGCTGTTCAATCATTCCCAAGAGGTTATCGGCGAATGTTAGTAATAACGAGCTGATCATAGATACTCCATCTATATGTCTAAAAGAATGACCGTCCTTATAAAACCTAGTGCTTTCCATGTACACTAAAATGAGATCCCTAGGGTACTTGTGTCACAGTTCCAGCTAAATTCAAAATCATGTGAACCATCAATTGTCTCACGAGGATGGACATTTGTTAAAAGCCAATCATGGTCAGCAGAGCATATAACTCTGGCGTTTCAGTGTCTCTGCCAGTTCAGAGGAATCTTTCAAATAACGGGAGGATAACACTATGCTAGTGGAGTCCGAAGCGTGAATTGACCATCCAGCAGCCTTACGATAAGTTGAATTGTTGATACACAAAATTAGACACAGATGTGTTCCATTTTTGAGTGTTTCTGGTACAACCCTCATTTATGATGTTTCCACGTTAACCAGTTTTGTGAGTTTGCATTGATTTTAAGGGGCTTGATAGTACAATAACATTATCTGGAGTTGCCTCAATAATTCGATTGCTGGCAATACGTTACTTTCAGTCAATTTATCTCCCCATACACTGTAGTTAGTCCCTAAGATGGTGTTCATTTCTCTCATATAATTCGCCTTATTTTTGTTCACCACACAAATACGTTTGTGTAACATTAAAACATCAGGCACAGTATTTCTGTCCACCATTTCATGACCTCCTATTGCTCCCGTTTGAAACTGCATTGTTGGCAAATGAGTGGCGATAAAGTCTCTAGAAATATTCACCTGGATTGCACTGAATGGGCGGGTTAACATATCAGAGCATGTCTTCCTTTCGCGAAGCACAATACTCAGGGCAGACAGTTGATGGCTGCATTAATTGATTTACTCACAAACAAATTTTGCATTTGAACATGCAACCGTATAAAACACATTGGGTAGATAAAACCACAACGCCGGTGTAACGTCACGAGTGCCTAGAGGTCTGGTTGTACTAACGAGCTTATGTAACTATACTAGTGCCACGCACGTTTTTCTCATTGCTTCACACCTTACTTGCTTAAAACTATATTATACGATCATTACACACCCGGATCTTTTTGTTCATACCAAGCACCCTTCAATGGTTAAATGACAATATGACCAAAACAGTTTCAAACACAACGGTTCGCAAACTAATACTACTACATCAGTACAAGGACTGGTATGAAACAGTTTGGACCCACTTGTGAACAGCTAGATAATATCACTGAATAATATGGCAATAACTGTCTACCGTTAACAAAGTTACCAGTGTCTAACTGCGCATCCCAGGAATCTGTGCTCATAAAAGTCCCTCGGGCACAATAGCGTGAAGCTCAACACTAATTAGACTCATCAACTTTAACAACGATTGCCTTTGCCAAGGTTGCTGTATACCGCACACAATCGAGAGTTTCATTCTGCCGAAAAAAAACAATCTTCTAGATCTAGGTGAAAACACGGTTTCAATCACTAAGCAAGGTTTGGAGGCAAGAATGTTGCATTAGGAATTGGATATTCTCTGTTTACTTATCCTGTGAATGATGAGTTGGATTTTCTTGTTTACTTATAATCCTCGCCTTTTGAGTACTTATCTCTGCATACTACAAGGGATTCAACTCAGCATACCTGAATGTTGTTAGTTGTCCACATACAGCCTGGCTGTGGAATCCTACTCGAGGCAAAATTTTGTTTCGTTCAACCGATTTCAACGTGAGTGCAATTCGGAAGCTGGTTGTTTGGATGATGTTAATTATCGTGTAAAAATTCCGGGTGGATTCGTGGAAGATAGATCGTAGCAAAAACGCTAGTTCTCAGCTTTTCAGTTACATCACATTTTATCACGATTTTGCGAGGCAATTATTAAGAAGGGGGCCGAGAAGGTTTGGTCAGTAAGGTGAGTCAGATCAATGCTCAGTTATAGTCAGAAGCTTAAGGGATAGATGGCTGATCGAGGTAGTTCCAAAGCCTTAATGAAGGGTTTTTGAACTCAAAAGATGGGTCGTGCAGGCGGACTCCCGTAGCCTCAGTCGTGCACAGAAACCTATGCCTCTTCGCCTTCTGCTGGGAACTTAAACTAAGAAGCTTGAGCATAATGACTCAGTGACTGTGACCGAGTGGTACAAGTACGCCAAGTATGAGGGTATGGAGCTGTTGGATGACTACCAAACTGGGTGATGTTCAGGTAAGCGTGTGGTCGTGCGGCCAACGTAATTGATCCTATAATAACATGTAAATGAGTATACGAAGAACGTAGCTGCAGAGGCAGACATCCTATCTTTTATATTGTGCACAAAACCGACTGGAACTAAATTGGACACGTAAGCTAATGACGCCAGGCATTTTAGTAACTGGACTTGGGGGACTACGTTTGATTGTTTCAGCAAGCATATCACCACTGATGTTAGTCTGAACAGCACGACTTTCTTTTGGGTTAAATTCAGTTATTCGCATGGCTTTTTCTGTTAACGTTTGTGGATAATTATTCTGTACGAATCTTGTACGTATGAATTTCAACTCTTCGGCAGTGCTGTTATCCGTGCTCTGCCCATCAACCAGACAACTAACTTTTTTCTAGGGATGTGGCACAGAAGTGTTGAAATGAATGTATCAACCATTTCACGTGCCACTCCTGCACAGCTTGAGTTGAACTGGGCCACCAGCGCACCGACGTATACTTACACCCGGACAGCTCAATTAACTGTTCATCTCACTCTCCGACAGAATTTGTCAACTTTGGGGTCACAGTAGAATTTGGCCGAGGTGTCATTCGGAATAACATTGTCATCGAGTATACGTAGAATGTCATTCACACATCTATAAATACTGCTGTGACCTACCGATGATTTCAGCTAGTGAACAAAACATCTGCGTTGTTCACAGGTTATTCTGCAGTTGATTGCGACAAATAATCTCCTTGATGGTGTTCCGAAGTGTTCACTCGTTTCACTAGGTGCGAACAACAATGTACACGGACTATGTCTTCAGATGAAAAGCAAACCATACTGACTTCAGGGTGACATCCGCAATTCAGACACTTTTCTCCGACTTCTAGATGCAATGATCTTAAGCGATTTGGCACTCAAAAGAGCCAAAGTGAATACCCATAGTTGAACCGCACATCTTCCTCGCGTGAAATTTGTGTGCATTTCAGTGTATCCCGAACTGACGTCTCATCACGATCCAAGTTAAAAGAGAAAACTCACTGTAGAAAGGGAGAGAAAGTAGCGGAAGTCATTTTTGACAAATATCCCAGAGTCTTGATATCACATTTCGTTTTTTCAACCTGTTGCCTGTGATATGTTTTCACATGTGCTTTTCCGTAGAAAGGCTTGAGGCTGTTTCCTATCGAACACATGAATTCAAAGGGCCTCAGTAAGAGGTGGAGAGCTGATTTGACTTTGAAAACAATGAAAGTATCCGGTCCAGACATCAGCCATCGCAAATATTTGCCATTTCAAATATAACTTCATTCAAAGCACTACTCAGGTTCACCATTTCAAAGTGTTGCGTGTAAGCTGACTGCTTTCATTCGTGACCTTCGCCGTGGGTTCTCATACACCTGTAGCTAGTGTTTGTTTACTCATCTGTTGTCTTCTCGAATCGTCATGGGTGTATCCGGTGGGTTGTAGCCTAGAAGGTCGTTTGGGTCGTGTGACGCAATGTTTTCGTCGTGGCTTGCTCGATATGGTAGTTAAGTCGCAGAAAAGAGTGACCCGCAATTTCTCATCTTTACATTCTATGTCCTGCATTCACCTTACTCTGGTTATAACACACATTTCCATCAAAAACAGATTGTGACCTATTGAATCATGTTCTTTCAGCAGAAAGCTCCTGGACGCCACAAAATGATGTTAATTTTAAGATGGGTCAGGACCAATTTTAACCCAGTCGGTTGTTCTAAACTAAAGTCTACAGAGAGTTATGACACCCACCTAAGTGAATTCGGTGACTGACATTCAGTTCTGATAGACCGTCGGGCGTATTTCATCAATAAATTCGAAAAACTTTGACTAGAACAACAAAAGTGTTATTACAGGTCTCATGGGGGTGGGCAAAATGATAGCACGGTTCATGCGGCACACAAAAATTATGAAACATACACGATATATACTAAACGACAAAACAAGTTATACAGATCCTTACATGACACGCAGAATATAGTAGTTTTTGTTTCAGCGTTGTAACGCACAAGGAAAAGCAGTAAGCTCTTTACGGTCGACTTGATTTCCGGTGATTTCGGGTTTGATGATCAAGAGAATCGTGTGGTTTGTACAACCAACTCCTGCATGCACAAACGTCAAGCAGAGAGCTGGATTGTGGTGGTTTTCGACTTTTGCTAACAACCGCACACCACCCGATTTGTTGTGAGATTAGCGAACCGTACAAATGATTTGTAACACTTCACTCGATATAAATCGGTGGCCAACGTGGAACATACAGACAGGTTATGCTCAGACTTGACATTGAAACCATTGCAAAGCAAGTTCTGAAAGTAATCTTTCTCGATAATCGTTCTTTGATTCTGTAGCCGGTGATGGATTAGATAACGAAAACTTCAAAAACCCAGGCCTAAGATGTAAGGCCGATTAGAATAGCAACGCTGCTGTTCACACAGTTGAATTTCACAGAAATCCAGAAGCAGTTGAATGCAGTAATACCGCCTAACCATTCTTACATCTCATCGAAGCCAAACTGAATGACACTGTCGGATGCAGGTCTGTCAAATTCGTTCTCGTTTGAAGTATTCATACACGAATGTACGTTATGCTAGGTAGAGTGTTATTTTTCGTTTATCTATATTAAGCGAATGTAACAGATGGATTAGGTTAGTCTGACACCGCTTCTCACTACCTGCATCAGCCTAAATGAGCGGCATCAGTCAAACGACTTTCCGACTTGTTGTTCGGGTGTTGGTTGCCACAGAAAAGTGGCTACTTTAAATGAAATAGCATTAGATTTCTATCCGAACCATGCAGTCACAGCCGAACAGTGTCTGTTACGTAACAGTTAATCGTCACTTAAACGATCTCATTTAATTTCTCTCTGATATTCGGCTCGCCTTCTTCTGCGTTCATATGTTCACTGCATAGTTACTAAAAGTATGGCTATTGAATAAGGAAAGAAAAACTGGCAAACGCGACGGTTTGCAAAAAAAGAACTTTCCGTTTGAGGTATTTTGACTACACCCCGAACTTACTTAGATTGTTCATGTTCACAACCTGACTCGATGTTAATGAGTTCAACCTCCTCCATTGCCAACATCAGCAACTCGATTAGTTAGATTCCTAAACTGGGGATAATCCTTGATGATTTTTCGTGCATACTGCTAGGAATCAATTTCCTGTCGTTTGAGGGTTCCATATGCGTCCCGTTAAGTTTGACCGGTACCCAGAGCCCTAGTCAAGAGTTTTGTTGGTGTATAATGTAGTTAATCTGCGATGAGGCCAGCACTGTTTTAGCTGACAGCTAATCACAATTTTCTACTTAAATTAAGAAACCGCTAACTATAGAATTTGTGGTCGAAGTCACTTAGTGGTCACATGCTTGTTGTTCGAAGCTCTAAAATAGACCTTTTATGCGGGCCACATGACACGATCCGATGTATTTGACTCGATAACCGCAAATGTGGTCGTTGTGAAGGTCACATAGGTAATCATAGTAGAAAATAACAATACACGAGTCACTTCACGGGATCTCGCTGAAACTGTTACTATTACGAGGCGCTGTTTTGTGTGAAAGGCTGCTGTTGAAAGGATTCTCCATAATTCGATTTCACGAGCTGTCACTACCAGGGTCGATGTCTTGTTTTGAAAGTGACATCGATACTATATATAGCAGTTGTCCTCTGTTTTCCTACGAGCAGTCGCAAAGTTACTATGTTTATACATTGTGTTAAGTCCCCCGGCAACCGTTTGAGATGAAGAAATCCTAAAGCAATGGTTTTACTTTCGTCAATTGACGTTTAAAACTGCTCATCATGGCGTCTTGACTAAGGCTGCAACAGGACAAAAGAAGAGCAGTTTGCATTACCCAATGTTTGCTTTTGTCGACCGGGGCATATGACCTTCTGTCATTCGCGTATTTAAGGGTGCGTTATCTAAACCCAGCGCTGAATTCGGTAAGATTTACGAATTTTGAGGCTTAGGAGACATTACGACAGATCGATTGTGACGTTAGTTTTCAATTGTCATAAATGAACACTGCTTGGTTAACGGGGTCTAATATGACTTAATCTGTCAATGACATACCAGGCAGTGCTGTGTTGTTCCACTGAATCTCATCTAGTCCGGCTTTTTTATGATGGGAATATACCAGTTAAACTGTGTAGCGATGTGGTGGCAGTCGCAGATAACTATGTGATTAAACCGTAACTCGCACAGCTACGTTAAAACCTACGCAATACTGTGGGCATAAAATGTTATGTTGTAGCCATACCATTTCGGATGGTGGGTAGGTGAATGTGAAATTCCATTTTGAAGCTGCGGGTTGGAAAATTGTAAATCACAGGGCCAATTCTGACCAGCAAGTCGCGGGCTGTTGAACTCGCCACAGATTACCTTGAATCGTTATGATCCTGAAAGTTCACACCAGCACTTTTTGCCCGTTCACTGCAACATAAGTTGGATAATATTTCTGTTAGCATCCCTTCCTATTCGCCATGTATGAACTGTTGTTCTCAAAAATAAACGTATTGATTATCTCTGAAAATGTATAGTTTAAAAATTGGGCAGAAGTACCATCTATCCATCGCCCATTGCTGTACCAAAAAGGAACGGTTTCCTTACAACTGCTTTCAAAAGAGATAAACCACTGATAATTCTAAAGAACCACTTATCGAATTGTGTAGAAAAGTTGTATACAAAAACGTTCATGTGCTTGATTGCAACGTATGGTAGTTTACCCCGTCAGACCCATACAAAGTAAGCTGGCCGTATTTATGTGGTGATGTACTCCTATCTATTGTAAGGTCACTGGTACAGCTGTCAACAGCCTTGCCTCATGAAATTGTGATCGGAAACTATGGCACTGATACGCAACCTCGGCGAGCTGTAACGGGAGCGAAACTTGAGTCCAGTGAACTTCATCGAGAGCGCCTGACTGAAGTGTCTATGAGAATGGGATCAGCTGTGAGGGATATTCAATTTATACACGTTACTCTGTCAGTGCTAAATCGCTTGGACGGACGGTGAGCGGAATAACCGAACGTATTGTTGAAAATCATCATATTCATCAGTAGTGAGGCAAGTTAGCGCCGAATAGGGATCGTACACCTTGTTGGGGCTGAACAAGCCTTTTCCCAAATTATTAACAGACCGCCTGGACGGTGCTGTTGTTCATAAGCACGATAATGAACATGTTCTGCTAGAGAAGAAACTATTCAGGTAAAGCTAAATAAACCTCCAAATCAAGAAAACGACACCCAGCTGACCTCCAAACTCCATTTTCCGACTTAAGTCATCAAATATAATGTTCGTAACTCTGTCAGTCGTTTTATGCCACAACTGTTCTACCGTTCCGCTCCAGTGCTAGACCGTGGTTGACTTCCATAAGTGTTTCAACTACCTATTCTATCACAATTGATCAATGACTTGCTGGTTTCATAAACCCGGCGATTTTTTTATGCATATTCTCGTTTAAAATATGGTTCTTAAGACTTCATCACTCCAGAACAGGTTTGATAAGGAAATATTATCTGATAACCCTCCGATGAGACCAAACTGAACAAAACGTGACTTGTCTCCAGCACAGGCAACGGTTACCACGCCACATCCTTGCAATAATCAGTGATCTACGCTCCTGGTTGTCCGGATACCACATACTTTTACAGTTTGAAATGAACAGATTGCAATGAAACATAGAAAAAAGACAAAAACATCACAAAAAGAGTTCAAATGCTGTGAAATTTCATTTTAACAAGATAATCACATTCCGAAGGCACTGGAGCGATAGGCAAGATGAATGTGACATAAACAATTTGTAGACCCCCTTTTGGCAATCACAGCCAGCATTTGTTGATCAGCCTAGACTAGGATGTTTGTTTATGTAGATCCCGAATGCATTCACGTTTACGCTCTGAATTACTGCAGTGAATAACCCTGGAGTTACGAAACAATACGTAAAACAATTTCAGGTCTCTTGAGCTTGATACCGATTCATTAGACTATGATGGCTGGCAAATTTGGTAAATTGAGAGTGATATGCAAATAATATTATTCGACAATTGGACTTATGCCAGACTGACAAACACCAAAGTTTCTCGTTGTCCCTGCAGTTAAACGTAGATAAATAGTCCTAGCAACATGTATAGAAAGCTTCACATCTGCTGCGATGTTAGGGTAAGCCAGAGTAAACCACAAAAGCGAATACTTCAAAGACAAAACGTGAGCAACCATAGTGTGCATGAATCACAACGCTGCTTTTCAAGTCAATGTTAGAGGTGGTATGAGTTAGGATTTTTGGCATAAAGATAACTTGTTAAGATCCCAGACAGTGATGACCCCCAAGCAAATGAAAAACATGTTATTTAGTATGAGTTCAACACCATCCGTCACGAAGTGGTTTCACCACAGGTATAACCATACTTTCTGCAAAGGTCATTCAAAATATGATCTGTGTACGCCCTACTGAGTCATATTTTATTAGATTCGGTTCATATAATTTAAGCGGTTAATCCGTTTCTTCCATGACCACGTGGAAGCGTCCCACTGTCAACAAAAATGAACACAATCGTACTGCAATCGACTGTGTCAGTTTACGTTTTTATTGTCGAATAATGATCAGGCATTTGAACTCGAGTCTTCTCTGTCCATCGGAACAGTTTTCACAGTGTTAGTTTTGATGCGCATAAAATTACGTCACTTAAGGGGGACGCCCCGATAATATTACAATTAACACACCTTGATGTAGCAGAATGGACGAAACAGCATTATCTCCGAAATTTCTACCATACCCTGGTTTTTCGTGAGTGAGCAATTAGTATTCACCTACGACATTTCTAAACCACATGAACTGCGAGTTTTAAATTAGAATTTGGTGCACATTTTACCGTCATAATAACATTACGTGAGCCACTCTCCTTTACATGACAGTCCACTAAAGCCTCCACTCAGTGATTGACTTGCAGACATTCTACAACGCAAATATTTCAATATATATTCCGCAAATTCAATCAGTGCCCATTCGCCTTGGATTATGACGAACGTAAATCAACAGAGACAAATTTCAACCAGATATGGTCACACCCTTCAAAGTTTTAAGTTGGTTTTTGAATTATAGACTATGTGAGTTTTGGTCTCTCTGGTGGTGATGGCACTTGATTCCATGGTGATATTACCAGTTCATTTGGAGCGCCACCATTATGAGGTGATAGCTTGTCGATTTGGCGATCTACGTGATTTATGTGAAAGCATAACTTTTGCTTATATTCAAAATTATGACTTATGCTATGCACTAACGCGTACGATACATTAAACCTAACTTTGATTTATATTTTATAGCAAATTACGAGAAAGATTTGTCAGTTAACTCAGCGCGTTTACCACTAAGCAATCTGCTGCTCAGTGCCTAGTATTACGTAAGCCCAATGTAAATGATTACTATGTGCAAACGTTGAGATTGCAAACACATACACCCAAAGCAATCGAAGCAACTAGAACAAACAAGTATGATCGCTTGAGATTTCCCAGATAGAACAGCAGACGATTTAGAGACCTACGTTTGGATTCACTATTACCAACCTTTTAAAGCGCCGTAAAATCAACAGGCGTAAAGAGAACAATTACCTGAACTATAATTGTGATATGAGAACCTCCAAAAATGATGTATCATCAACAGAATAGTTAAACAGACAGAAGAAAGTATTCATAAGCTGAAGCTACCGAATTTCATGATCCAGCTCTTTATGAGTTTTTATCGTGGAAGATATTCGCAACAGGTGGATAATTTACAACACTCTGAGGTATGTTTTCCCAACATTTTTTCCCATAAGACTCGGTCTAGTACCATTCCATTGCAGCGTTACAAATTCATGAGTCTGTGGAAGTAATCATTAGTTGAAATCAATATATATGTTGTACATCAGAATGGCTGAACGAAATAAGTTTCACTTATTGTTGGTAAATGAGGTTTGTGTGATTACAGAGAACGTTACACATTTGAGATAAATGTTTGGCCAGTAACTCGTGACATTTCACCCAATGTTACACAATATTACACAAACTGTCAATCATCTCTCAAACAGTTTGTTTTGCAACTTAAAAGAGAATGAATATAATGCGCATATGCATTGTGGCGAACTTGGCCCAGCAGGATTAAACGGTTTTACGCGTTCATGAGTGTATGGATTGTTACTGGAAAGGGAAAGAACTTTGTTTGTGTATCGTTGCCTTTCTGTTAGTCAGGGGAGCATTTTGCTAGGCGGTTCGTAACTGTAAACAGAAAGTGATTAGAAGTAAACAAAAAGTTTCGACGAAGTTGCTGGCTTGTAATCATGTCAGCAACGAACGTTAAAACACCCTAGACCAATACTGCCTCGAGGGTGTGCATTTAACGACCTATGTGACTGGGCTAGAATGACCGTTAGGAAGATTGTAGCACAAATTTTCAACTTAATAATATTGTAGAACTGTCAGCCGGTTTAGCCGTGACTACAGAGTTGGGTAGTACATTCCTGTGGAAAATGGCCCGAGATGTGAAACAGTTTTTCCCTGAAGGCAAACTGACTAGTTTATAACAGTTTCACCGGACAATCCCTTAGGCGTTCATACTGGTTTAATGAAAGGAGACGTGCCGGTAGATGACTAACAGTGTGGAGTGCTTTGTTGGTACGAATAGGGTTCTTCCTCAATTATGTGTAGTTCATTGAGATTGATTTGATTCTGTTATTCTCTCTGGGTTGGGATTTTGCTGAACCCAATGTTTTACCTAGTGGCTCTCCCTTAGTCACACCAGAAACGGACAACCGGCCTGTTTGCTAGTCTCCGGATGTCGACGGACAATGCAGGCGCACACAGTGGGAAACAGTCACAGGCAGGTGGTTCAAGAAATTCTTCCAAAGACGATTAAGGTTATTTGAGCCAGTTTGGCCGTGGCAGCATAGTTTGTGAACAGTTCAAGATGTTCACTACTATGGTACCTAGATCTCGTTCGCCTACTAACATGAATTGTTTTGTGTCACGGTCTGTTTCGCCTACATCCCCATGTATTAAAAGCTTCACAAGACGAATTCAGTTCAGTTATAATTAATGCTCACTCGGTGACTAAGGAGTTACCCCTATGTGTAGCACCAATCGCAAATCATTTGAGTACTGTAGATATCCGCTAAAAACCGGTGAAACTGTGATTTGTTGTAAGTCCGAGCGCGCAAAATGATGAGTTCATCACAGCAGTGAGAAAGCATGATGGTTCCACTAAAATTGGATGGCTCATTGCGGAACCCTACACTTGAGCCCGTCACATAAGTATGCTTAATAAAATTCTACATCCAAAAGAATGTTCTAACATTCTTTTAGGAAACCCAAGCTCAGTTTCTCAATTTGCAAAATTTACTGCCAAAAATGATTAAAACAGTAGTGAAGTACTTCACACAATCAGATATTGTCTAACCTTGACGGGGAAAATAAGCACAGTTTATTAATTTGCACCAATCAAGGTGTGAGTTATCTGAAATTAACCGGAGGCTCGGTATTTTAATAAAATAAGATTATGAATTGTGTCTGGAAAGATATAACATAACATTTTTCTCCACTTTACTCTGAAATACAATAAGGGTATGATTCGAGCTGATAAAATCGGAAAATGCCTCAGAGGAGATATTTTTCCTCAGCCGCTGTAAGGAGGAGTACAGAGAAGGGAGAATAGTTAAACTCACAACCCCAACTTTCGTACAACCTCACCGGTTTTGGTTTCCTCTATCATCTGGATCAAAAAACTGTCAATAGAATGGCCATTTGCGCACAATAAAATCTCACGTCATCCCTGAATTCTTATGTGAATACAGGGACACTTCAGTAGGTAAGACTGAGTAGTTACTCACCGGTCGGTTTCGTAATGAGATTGAAGCCGAAGGGTCTTGATAAATTTCTCAACCCCGTCGAACTGGTTTGTTACTCTTTGATCAGCATTCAATATCAGTCCACTCAACCTATAACGAGTTGTTAAAATAGACACAACAAACAGAAAACACCGGTTTGTTTGCTGTTTTGCGTACAAAAGCAACCATGTAACAAGATAACACTCCTGTCCGTTTATATAAAGTAGGTGGTCCTTATTCCAACCTGATTACTGTTACCTGTGATGTTTCGCTAACCACAATATTTGTCATTGCCTCTTGTAATTAGAGGAATGGATGGTTTTCACCAATCAGCCTTTAATTTTTGCTTGATACTGAGTTCTTTAGGGTTTCTTGCAGACACTGTTTCTATATACTGCGGCCTTCACAACTTGAAAAATAGCCTCCGTGAACAGTTATATACCTATTCATGACGGCATTCCGTATTTTCACACTTTGCTTCTCCCTGCCAGTAAGACTCATTCTGGAGAGCATCGGAAACCCATTCCGTTCAACTTTTCCCGCTTGCACCGTTCTAAGCAGAAAAGAGTTCTACAGTTCACCGATTTTTGAGACAAACCCAGTTATGGGTGATACTCCTCCAGTTACCATAATTTATTGATTACTAATAGGAATTACCCTAATTTGGACACCACAATTCGATGTTGACGGCCAAAACTGTTAGATTTTTGTTTCACCTTCTCAAACCGATCTACCTTCGCAAAATTACTCAATTTCTAGCAAAGAGGTGGTAAACTTGAAAGTGTTACACAAGTGACATTGAAGGCACAAGCTTGTCTTGGTAAATAGTAAACCTGTATTGACTAATCATTTGGTTTCTCTCTGCCATATGTATTTACTCATTAAATTTAACAAGATGTTCTTGATTACCTTAAATTGCTCCAACTCCGCAAAATTTTGGTTGCACGCTTTCAAGTTTGTTATCGGTGATAGCCTCAGGAAGTATGCTTGCATTTATTCGGGCCATTCAGTGACTCATACTTGACGACCACCGAGCAATGTTTTCCAAATTTCTTGTGATTTATCTCCGTCCTCATTTCCTTTAAAGCTTTTGCTCAGTGTTTCCCTCGGCTAACGCCTAAGCAACTAAGCATAGACAAACATCTTCTCCTCTCTTATATAAACTCACGATTAAGTGGAAAGTAACCTAGCAAACGCCATTAATACGTCATTTTTAAGACGTTTTGGTCCGGTGTAGCGTTTGCACTAATTTGTGGAATGTTTAGTCATTTGTGGACAGAAAAATATTGACTCATATAAGGTTATTTTTCAACATTTTCATGCAGTTCGAAAAATACGATGCAATCTTTTTGAAAAACAAAAAAGTATTTCTTACGATACTGCCTGGTTGAACTTTCTTTTATAGTGCACAGTTTGTCAATAAACACATATCACTGAACGCGGTCCGTGTACGAAGCGAACAATGACGAGGAATTTGTGTACGTTAAATTTTTAGAACAGTCGACTAAAATGTCAACATGATTATGATAAATGTAGTCAGCTGTGAGTATTGTCTGTCTTATGCTAAACAGAATTACATACTACCTAATTGTATGTGATAGACAACAGTCAAAATGTGATTAAAAAAATAATGTTCGCCGACTGCAAGTTTGTGCTAAATTTCACAAAATTGACCTCTTTTTCATGGCATGCACAAACTGAAGAACAAAGCCTAATTGGCTACTGCTGTCAGTTGCAGCCGGTACAGGGAAAGAGTGATTCGAACATTTGCCGGGAAGACGTCAGGATTAGGGCGTGTAATTAAATTTGATAGGATGACCTCTTTTGCTTCATGCTTTCTTTTCTGCTCAGTGATATCGTTCAGATATCCCATTTGCGATGCGTTTGCTAAACCAATAAAATCCAAACCGCAAAATTCATCCCAGTTTAACGATTCAAAAAGAGGGGTTGGACCGGAGACAGACTTCAGTAGAAAACAAATACCCCAGACTGACTGACTACCCATAACATCGAATCAAATTGTAAATAGTCAGTTATTTCGTCTGTTGATCACTTTTACATGTGACATTGAAGAATTGTCAGGCAAGATGCGATCTGACTGACTGTTTATAATTTGTTCTGAAATTAGGTTTGAGAGACGTTGACGATCATCTTAAGGAAACTTCCCGGATAACCGTGCTCGAATACACCTTCTAGAATTCGTGGTCGACAAAATTTCAAGAAAGTCGAATTTTGCTCTGACCGGTTTCGTCGATTTATTATTTTTGACATTGACTCTTAAAGTCTCTGCTCCAACTAGCTGCTGATAACTATGCTGTAAAGTGCCCAGTCTTGTGCCGTATCATGTTTGTCTTAAGTACCAATAAGCCGGAGATGTCTGATGTTTGTCCTAAGCTTGAGGTTTTACCTAATTCTTTGCTACATTATTTTGATATATCTTTGTGAATGCTGAGATAACAACGAACTTCCTGGTACTCTGTCCTTCTTTCAGAGTACTTCTCAACTATACAGACTGACCGAAAACTGTCACAGTTTAATATTCATACCAATCAATTAATCCTCATTTTTTCTTAAGCTTGATATCTCGATTGCACCCTTACCACTTCAGCACACTAATTCACAACCTTGATGTCCAGGACCTACTGACTGTTGTGTTACCCAGCTGGAAAATTGCAGTTCCTAACATTTTTTTCTCACCTCAGGCACACACTATCTTACTTAAAATTCCGCTCACTGTGGGCGGGCTCAGAATATTTCTAGAAAGGTTTACACACTTCGCAAAAACGTTTGACTAGCATGAGAATACAAGCATGGTTTCCTGTGCATGTACCTGGTCTGAGGGAGGAGGACTGAGGAATGATAATGGATTAGACGGTATGACGGTGGTATGGTCGCCTCTAACATGCACGCACAACCTGAAACTCTTTATAGAACAAAACATACTTCCGGATAGCCGATAGAAGTCTGCGGAGAGTGTGCTGACTCTATCTAAGCCGGCTGACTAGTGGAGCTCCACACACAGACTTTTCTATCCCACTCGTTCAAACTTTATCTCGATTCATCCACCCAGCGTTTTTGACATCAACTAACATTATCACTTACGTGACCACCTCATCCAATCCATTATTGATTCCCGGTCTTTTTCCACCCGAAGAAGTACACACCTGGTACATCACGGTTACATTCCCACGTTAACCAAGTGATTTTGCGGATTGCATGAAACTTCAAAAAAGGTACTAAGCCCCCCCACAATGTGAAATGTTGCAAAGGGGTCCTGTTTAGTGTCTCCACAAAGTCAGCTGTCATTTTGGTTGGACTGTTTCTGTGTGAAAGTCTGGAATAATCGTGCATCTTTGGATGTGGTATCCGCAAAAGTATATTTTACTTACAACCAAGTAACAGTTCTTTTATTAAACTTCAGCAATCCTATGCGCTCCGTTTCAACGGTTAGCTATTGCGTAAAATTGGAGTACACTCTATTGCAAATTTTATCTGGCCCTGTTTAGCGTGATTCTCTCGATGTTACTGAGTGCAACCGCTCGCTGTATGAGCCATTGTATGCATAGCTAATGTCATAGCCAATTGAGTTTTAAAACATTAATAACCATTTTGGTAATCCAGCATTTATGCGGTGCATTCTTCTAGTATGGAGTGTGAAACTATGGGAGAAAGAATCATAGGCATATGTGCACACACAAACAGCAATTGTCTCTCGTGGAAAACCCAATTTACAAGATGGGGTCCATCTGAACGAACATTACCGATTCCATAGGCAAATTTTGAGGAGTGCTGCCTGCGCATATCTGTCAGTTCACGGACCACCAACTCGAATAGTTGTTTTTGCATTACAATTTTCCCGCAGACTGGAACAACCGCCTGCTTTCAGGACACATTGGATGACCACCTGAGGAAGGTTACTATGGAATTTGTTCCTTCATGTGGTAGTGGACTACTTTAACTCTTTCAGGGATGCTAACAAGGTGTTTAGAGATCCATATAGAAAACGTACGTTTCTCGTGTGGACACTAACGACAGCTAAATCATCCGATCTGTTGCCCTACGATTAAAGGGACTCATTTCAGGAATTTACCTTCATAATTGTAACATGTACCGACAAACCAAATTGTACAACTTATTACAAGAGAAACGATAAGACAAAGTTAACGGATTAGTTGAAATCACTTCCCGCAATAAACCCCGCAGTTTTGTTCACTGAAAAACGTCAGTATGTGATATTTACGTAGAGAGGACAAGCAGCTACATTTTAGTGATCGCCTTTTTGAAAAAACCATTATTCGTTGTTATCGGGGCACCAGACAGTCAAGTACTATGTCTCAAGCTGTCATAGCTACCGGATGAGAAGTTGCTTTTCCTTGATGGAGCGCAGTGTACTCATTCTGTCATTATAGGAGATATTCTACTAAGCAAATTCATGTCTATACAGTGACCAAAGTCCCAAAACATACAAAATGGCTTAGTATTAGGTTCATCGGGTGTAGAAAAATGCAGGATATTGACAGTGGTTTGGTTGTTCAGTCCAACCACATCATGGCTGAATAGTAGTCACCGTCATGGTTCACATGCCCGCACATCATACTCTCCCACCTGCAAAACATGTAGCATGGGTTCAATGTCCTTTTAGTTCACACCACTGAGAGTGTTTGTCAAAGATAATTTACCTCTTTAGTACGGGCATTTATGACAAACGAGTCGTATTGAAACGAGATGGTTTCACTGAATTGAGCAACCGGAAAAGGATTGAAATGAACATCACTCAGAACTGATTGCAGTCCATTGATCTAAACAGACTTTAAGATTACCTGTTTTTGGAAAGAGTCAAGAGTCGAACTTCGCTCTGGCTGAATCTCAAAGGTGGTGCATACTTCTAATACCAGAGAGGTTTGTACTCCGGTCCAAGTTTGTCTGAGATAACAAAACCGGCTATTGGTCGTGTGACTTATTATTAAGCGTACTCAAAATTTCATGTTCAAACCAATAGCCATATTCGTCCATGAGTAGTGTTTATGAGGGTTGACCTTCTGAAGAAAAACCTCGTCAGTTTATCATTTTGCTGTAGTCAGTGTTCATGTGATCAGGATTCTTCAGCCAAGTTGAGAAGATAAAATCAGTGAAACTTGTTTAACTGCGTGCAAAAGTCACATGAAATATCAGATCGGAGACGGATAAGGGTCAGTTTATATCGCCCAGATATGTAATACTTCATCTGTGTTTTAAGGTGAACGAAGTCCCGTTCCGGATCGGTCTCAGAATACCATCACTTGCTCCTGGTAAAATTATTGTTGGAAGGAACATTTAGAATAAAGGATAACATCTGTTTTGGCAGTCCACATCTCACTGACTTGTTCATTGTCACAACAAATTTGCAATACACTTTACTGATCACAGAGGTAGATCTACGCATCAGCTTTAGGGTAGATATGGTGAACGTCAACAGACGGTCACCAAAGAGCTGCTCCAATCAACTTGTTGATACAAATGGCTGACCTAGAACAATTAATTTTGTCCAACATGAAACCAAATCGCCAGCGGTCTTTTCACAGTCTTTCGGATTTGGGCTCAAACCCAGTAGTTTATTTTCTTTTATGAACAATTGTCTATACCACACAAGTGCATAGCATTTGGACAGGTTTAGAGGGTTCCCTTTCAGATATTCCTTACTTTACCTGTTTGTCGTACATAATCGACTCTCAGACACATCAAATTTTGGAAGTTAAGTGGACTGTATTTACCTAGTGGTAACCAGTTGGAGATATATATGTGTATACATTTACATACGTAACGTCTCATTATTGACAGGTAGGTAGAGTGTGTTTTGGATCTATTTGCTACGTGTATATCTAAGTTCTTCTGAACAGTTCGGTGATTGACCTTTGCATAAATACATTCACTCATGTGCAAAAATTGCATAAGTCTTGAAAATGCGACAAAAAACGCAGATACAATGGAAAACCTCGGAGCAATCAGTTGTAAGATATCCACACCAAATGTAGTACGAATGAAGTCGAATAGTTTGGGCGTCGTGGTTAACATGTTATTGATAAACAGATTGGGAATAACACAACGTTTTGAGCAAGTTGTAATACTCCATGTTTAACCCCCCGGGTGGCCTTCCTGACTGTTTGCTCAGTATGCTTGATGATGATGTCTACGACAAACGAATTAGCTGTTGACTCATGTATGTGCACGGTTTAATCTATACGATCCCCAGTTTTGCTCCGCTATGGTAGTTTGCTCAAGTTCGATAACCATCACTGAAAGTTGGTTCTTTTCAAGAGTGTTCATGAAATCGGACTGCAATGAGCTCTGTCTACGACTGACGTGATCATAAACTCGCACGATTGTTGATACCACTTCACGGTTAGCCTGTCAGGATGACTTAGGCCGAGGTACAGCTGCGCATAACAGGCAACATAAATGATATGTCATACACCATGTACTCATTGTAAACCGGAATGGATAAGACCAAGGGGGACGTACATTGAAGACCCTATGGTCCAGGTAGCCAGTACGGAAAACTAATCAGATAGACTTGAACAGTGACATCTAAACTGACAGAAAACTCATCAGTTATATAAGAAAAGAAGTAGTCCATCATATGAGCACATATCATTACGCCCTAAAAAGAAAAGAAAACAAGAAGAAATGTGAGATTTGACCGAAAAACAAGCAGGACATCCACCACAAAATACACTAAGAAAGCTGAACGAGAGAACTGATAGGATATTGAGATAGTCAAAGATCGTGATAAGTAGAATGAGTGAATTATTATGCTATACCGGTCAATGGTTGATAGACACGAAAAAAGATACAACGGGCATAAACTACCTGCGTCTAACGTACTCACCGTCTCTTCGCTGACGGTGAACTGCGGTGAACTGATGACCTAACAATCTAAGACGCTGAACGAATTCTTGGCTGCATTCAACTGAACATCGTGTAAGCATGTAAACACAACCTATGGGATCTATAGTTCCTGCACGTACAGCGCACTTCAGTTCGCAGCCCCACAACTGCCGCTCACCGAACCTCTAGTCAGCTGTTCGGATCATTTTCCTCCAGACCGTTCCATTAAAGATTGAACACTTCTAACACCCAACACCAATATCACAACGAGAAAGACGTATATGGATGACATTCTGGTATCTCCGTTTTTGACAACTAGGATCCCGCTTACCAGCTTTCACGTGTCCGTAGTGCAGCCGCCTCGGAATCCATTCGGTCCCGATCCTAGCCAAGAAAGCTGACTGGGCATCAACATAGTTTCAATCCCGTCCGTGTATGCTTGACAGAACACCACAGTGTTCGAAACCACTTCCCACCATCCAAAATGCGTCTTAAACATTGCAGATGAAAGCGGTTTACCCACAGTACATTCAGTGGATACGGAGTTAAATTTTCAATGCCATACAAAAACGCAGACATCACCAATGAGCGGTAGACAAGTAGCATGGTTCGCATCCTCGGGTTGTGGTTCTTCCACACTTCTGTTCTGAGTGGTCCGAGAGCAGCCTCAGTCTTCTCCATACGAGCTCACAACCCATGGTTTGTAGACAGATCTGTTGACAGTTTGCTACTCATGTGGCACAAACTTGAGCTGTTATCCAGTGCCTCCATCAATGCGTATTTCAGATGTACAAACTGAAGCTCCTCCAGCAGAACGCTAAACGACAGAAAATGTACTCCGCATGTTGACAACCAAAGCGTCTCTGATGCGGCGGTGGCAAAAGCCATAGCCGGTCACTGAATTCCACCTTAGTTTTACCCAGATAGTGCGCTTTTATCTGCAAACAAAACCTGAAATTCGTCGAAGTATGTAGACAACAGCAAAAAGCCGTCCGTGTGGTCATCATCCTCAACGTCGTCCTGTGAGTCCTGAAGAGCAGCCGTGAGCTTTGCAATCAAATATAAACTAACTTGATATGTAGCTGATGCAAAGGTCTGCTTCACACTAGTAACAATACCGAAGCCATCAGTGGTCAGTTCACACGACTGCACCTTCACATTCACACCCAAACGCAACAAACTGAATAAATTGACACAGTCAACTGGACATCCAAACTTAATAAGCGCCGTCTACAATGGCTCTATGCTCATGGAATCAAGCGCTTCGGTGCAATCCACGAATAGAGCATAAAGTGAATCGTTGTATTCACGGCAGTTCTGCTGTATATGTCGGGTACCAAGCACTATGTCGATCGTATTGCGAGTCACCCGAACTCAACACTACTGCTCAGGAACATTGGTCTCTTAAACTTCCGCACTGAGGAACAGATTTTTGCTTCTAGGTAGAGTAAATTAGCTGAAGAAAAGCATTCTAAAAACCTGGATCATCGTTCTACAGAAGTTTCCCTGACAACCTCCTTTCAAGCCAGCCTTGTAGTTTCGCAGTCGCAAAATAGCTGTGTGCATCTCTGCCAAATCTAAGGCGTAAGTAAGTGAAGCCCTGAAATTTTGCTGTAATAGGTTATTCACACTCTTCCAGTCAAATGTAGCTGGACCGTTTTTATAGGCTACAAAACTGCTTGCGTCAGAACTTCATGACATTCCTCGGTTGAATGTACGAAATGCCAGACACGCCGTCAGTCACTGGCTTAGTTGACTAGATAAATGGACCAAAAATCGCGCTCAGCAAATTGTACATCTCCTTGTGTTGTTAGTAATCGGCGTAGTCCTGCATCAGTCCACCTTCACCGGTCGTCTTCGGTCCTGTGAAGCCGTTTGGTGAGTTGTCAGCAAACATTTCTGAATGTTACCCTTTTTACTCCTCTATCCGGGTTCAAGCAGTGCAAGCTGCATTATTCTCTCCTATCATGTTGAGGGTAGCCGCATTTTTGTTGTCAAACCAATTCCGTCCTTTCTGACGCTGGATAGCCACCGGTTCGATGACTCCTGCAGTGACCTGTTCCTTGAGTTGTTGCCACATACCCTTGGGGGTAGCGTAAACGGGGTAGTCTTCGGGATAGGCAACAACTGTGGGTTGGGAAGTAGTCCTCGTCTTTGAGTTTTACAGCCAATTGACATACAGTTTGTACCGCTGTGTGAATGCTCATGAGTAAACACGTTTACAGACATGAACAAACGATTCAGTCCTAACAAGTCTACGATCTGTGCTGACACTCAACTTTGCTTATTACTTGCGTGATAACCACTTCTGGACTGTCACGCTATCACACGATCACGCAATCGATCGAAAGTTGATGGCCGCTTCGTGGGTAATTCCACATTGTGATGCTGTTCGTTTTCAGCTGGAATCGTGTGATTGTAGCATCCAGCTCGTGGAGTAGACGGTCATCCTTCTTACTAATTGCCCCAATTCCGTGGGATCCGAAGACTCCTGGCCAAGTTTGCTGACGGCACCCAGGAAAACCGGCCGTTCACCCACCGCTGTTGAGCGGACTGTAACGGACAGTTCATCGTGAAACATGTCCTTTGTGTAATGGGTGTGACAGGCAGTTGGGTCGTAAATGATGACACGTGTGGTTAGCTTCCCTCTACCAAATCTCAGATGCGTAGGCATGATTCGAAGGCTGATGCCATCCGTTTCACTATCATCAAGGCGTTGAAACGACCAACTGTGGTGAAACGGATACCGTGCTGGTGGGTATTGTCTGCCGGTACCCTGTCCAACGAAATATGTATCTGGCACCTGCTTCTTCAAACTTACCTTCGCCTGCAAGCTAATCCTACTCAAGCCTGCCACGTCAATGTCCTACCGGCTCAGTTCCTTGGTGATTAGTGAGATGCGGCATTTCGGCCTTCCGATGCCGCATCCATCTAATGACGTGAGCACAGTCCGTGTCTCAGTGGACAATGTCTTGTATCCTCTCACGTGCTCCACATCGACTTAAGGGATCTCAGGCTGGATTGAACAGTTTGATCCATGGAACGTAAAGAAACAGGTTTTTTGAGGGAGACCCTACCTGGAGCCAACGACCCAAAGGTCTGACGTGCTTGACAGTAGGGAGCAAACTAAGCCAGTGGAAACAGTAACTAGACACTGATGACTCGCTCTGTTTACTGCTGCACGTGATGGATGTATCGTAAGCTACCTCAAGCGTTTGAGAATGTGTGTGAGGTTTTTGATCGTACAGAATACTAGATCGTTAAGCAATCGTAACGCTCTTGTTTCTAAAGTATCTTTCTGCCCTATTCTCTCGTATTTGGAAGACAACACTGCTGCAACTGTGAATATAGTTTTACCGTATACTCAGAGATTCATGTCTTAGTGCTCAGCCCAACTATGACGTCAGCAATGTGTCATACAAACTTGTGATCATCATTGCTTTTTATCTGGCTGGTCCACAATGGCCTAAATGACATGGCTGATACTTGAGGGATCGAGGTTCTAGTCAATAAAACTTTGTCGATCAAAACGGGACACTTGCCTGACACTCACGTCAAGGCATCAGAATATGTCATATATACATTCTTCTGTCTACGCTATCGGCTAACTGGAATGCTACTAGATGTAATGCCGGTCCCGACAACAAAAGTCCAAATTTTCAGTTTTACCTCTAACATTTTACTTTCTACTTTGTGAGACTGACTAAAACGTCAACGAGAGTATGAGATTTCAACCTATGTCAGTCGAATTTCTCCACTGTTTTCCACTGCATCGCTTTCAGCGATAGATATCTAAACTATCACGGATGAGAGTTTCACTATATGCTAAACAGGATTACGTAAGTAGGCCGGATTTCCTGTACAAAATCCCAGGTATAAACTGTACTAGTATGATTGTTGGGGAAACCCTTGTTTCTCATTGGTGCGATATTGTTCTTCGTTGTTCTATATCTATGACTGGCTCACCACCAACCATATCTATCTTCCGTCTTCAAATTATACTATATTTTTTTCTGTCATGTACTTGGTCAACAATGTTCCTACTCTCCAGCGTAATGGGTGAAACGAGAGTCATTGATACTAGCGTCTAACGGACGGTATATTTTTCACGTTTCAACCTATTATACACACGGAAATGGAGTTGTAGTGCTCATCCACATAGAAACCGAAAAGTACATAAACCATTAACGAGCTTCCGTCATCATTGAGTTTCCGCATACGATACTTTCATGTATATTAGCCGTCAGCTTTTGCCACACCAACTTTGATTCATATTCGTTCACTTTCCTTCAATTTTCTAAACGGTCCAATTCCCGTAACGCAAGCTATCTCAAGTGCTCAACGTTCATAACTCACTGGACGCATACATGCAGTCTTGTGGTTATTGTCACCCATTGTTTATAAGTGCAGAAGTTGTTACAGAAGGGCTATGGATAGTTGCTTCTGTTTTCACTAAATTAGTCGGTGGAGAATCGTTCTAGATGGTTTGCGGAGGTATGGGAAAAGTTTATGGTAAATAATTTGACAGACCGACTTAGCGAATCGCCATTTAGTGAATGCGGTTTTGAACTGACAAGGTGGTCAGGAAAGGTTCTGTGCAGCCCGTCTGTCAGCTGTGCAGTAATCGAGTGGGATTTTGAAACTCCAAAACGATTCAACTGTGACTAAGTATGTTCACTGTTCTTTAAGATTCATCCACTTCTAGTGTGTTAGGACTTCCTTAGAAAAAAGCCTGGAGCTAGCCGTCAGATTGTATGTAAGACCACGTTGATTGTAAAACCAAAAATCTCTTATGATAAAAAAATCACTGCACTACACGATGTGCTCAGCGAACGTAAGCTCCGCCCGTTTCAGTCAGTATGTTCTCCTTGCTGAACGCTTCAGTGAAATTGGATGTTTAACCCTAGTTCTAAGCAATGCGGTTTTTTACTGAATCAGGCAAACTACTGGAACATGTTTTAACGGCATCGGAGATTTCCCCGACGATGAGTTAGGGGTGAGAGATGAAGCTAGATCATCCAAGTTTGTTCATTTTTGGCTCTATTGATTTACTGTAAGGTTTTAGACGCAAACTTTGAGGAATAACTCATCTAGTTAAATAAGAGCAACTACATTCAACGGTACAAAAATCGCAACGACCAAGTGGAGTTGTGACTTTTGGATTGGCGATCATGTCAGCCTCGTTAGTGATCATTTAGATACAGAAAAAATTGTTTCCGACCAACTGACCTTCAAGTATTATTCTAGACGTGCAAAAATAGATTACCTTTCGTTATCCTATCAAATAGTTGGAAGACGGAAGAGAATGTTTCAACCTTATTTAAGTTACTCATGAAATCTAGTTTCTGCTGGTTAAGGTCTCCCATGATTGAAGTTGGAGTGCAACCTAGACATGGTACCGTCAGAAATGCAAGATGAAATTTTGCGTCGATTTTCCTGCATGCAGAAGACAACTTGTGAGTCGTAACGGTCAGCCATGTGATATTTCTTGTGACGTTCAATACATGCCAGACTGATTCAGAAATCTCGAAAACCTACCTGCTGACCGTAACAAGCTCGAAGAACCCGGCCTCATCGATCCACAAACCCATCTTAGCGACCGGTCACTAAGTTCACTCCGTCAAATATGTCAATAAATTGTTACTTAATCGCAACCAGAAGCCGCTCACGATTAATTAGGCAATGCTACTCAAACAACCTCGGTCAGTTTTGTGTGCAAAGAACGCGCTAACCTAATCAATCCTTCCACTGCAAAACTGACTGCACTATTAGAGTGTCAAGGTCAGAACTATGTGGCTGACTCGTCCAACTGTTATTGTTGTGCGGTTTGTGTAAAACTTGCTGGTTCAACTTTTGGTAGCTGATGATAGTAAATCGATACTTTAACATCTCACCATTTGACTAAATGGATTAAGGGAACGCAGTGGTTTGAATGATTCAGAAGTATCCAGAAGCTACCAGCTACAGACACATGATCTCCAAGTGCGAACCTATAAAGAGTCGCACCACCTTCTCTAGATAGTATTAATCACTGCGAGACAGTCACAACGAGAGTGTTCAGTATTTTGTCTCATATTTTCCTCTTTCAATAAAACTCCCTGGTCTATATTGTAAATAAGTTTCGTCGAATACGAAGTTTCCAAATCGCGCTTAGACCACTAAATTATAAAATCCCGTTGGCATAAAAACCTTACCAGGAGACAATTTCACTGTCCACAGTAAACATAGTACATGATTTTGTCTGAAGAAACTCAATGAATGAAAAAGGCTAATTCATCCTGTCATAATGTTCAGTAAAGCCACCAGCCCCCAGTGCACAGTGAGTGAATTATTTAGACACGTGGACCCTGTTTGGCCAGTATTCGAAGGTAATTTATGACATTCATGTGGGAACAATTATTGGGTGTCATGAGGGTATATGGTTGTGCTCACTCGAACCTAGAATATCTCGTTCTGTCAGAATGACAATCGATCACACTAAGGGAAACACGAACAGGTGAAAAGTCAAGCTGCAATCATTCATTTCATTGTTCCTTCAATTAGGATAGCTGTTTGTAACAGGCGAGGCCCACTTATCCTTGTTAAGTACGTCAACCGGGTGCACCATTTAGATCAGACAGACTTGAGAATTGCTAGAAAGGTAGACCGGTTTAGCCGATAAATATCCTTTCTAACGACCTTAAAGCTTTTTGAATAAGGTACGTTCTATATACTGAAGCCCCTGCGCTTGCGTTCGTCAACCAACTGAGACTCAGGCGACAACTGCAGGAGAGTATGTTTATCTCGGTCGGAGCACGTCATAAGTCGGCTACTTCCACTTCCACTGTGAATACTTAGTTGCAATGTGATCAGTTTCTAGAAGTCAGTCACAACATAGAACGCAAATCGCAGTACGCAATTTAGGTAATGTTACGCGGAATCTTTGTAGCCATCAAATTCGCTCTAGAGAGATGTTAAGATGCCCCAACTGCTTAAGAACCTTTGAGATCTGTTTCCTATAGTACCACCTTCAATCGGTCAACGTTGCCGACTTACTACTAAGCCGACTGACCAGCATAAAACGGGACACAGTGTTGGCGTCATCTTTTTGTGTGTTCTGGTGCTTGTAGCCATGGTGATTTAATCCATTTTTTCTATCATACTGGCAAAATAGGTCTCCTGTGATATCAGTAATAACTTCAGTTGCGAATGGCTTCACTGTGAAGATTCCTTTGATTCGTCATGTTTAATATAACTCGGGGCGTTATTTGGACCGGTAAAATAGCATTTAAATTCGTAAAGCATGTCGGAAAGAGATACCACCGAGTACATTCTGCTAAACTAGACAGCGCATCGCAATATGTGAACATCACACATCAAAGTTTTAGACTAACAGCTCGTTCTCGAGTTATTCTTGTCACCATCCCACTTGTTTGTCTACCAGCACGAAAATGGTTGCAACAAATCAGAAAACTCTCATCCTCCCATGATGACACAACCGTATGCATCTGCCTTTACCGTCCCACGTAAGAAACTTACCCATTTTCTCCACCACCAGGCATACGTTAGAGCACGTATCATTGAACAAAATGTATTCTCTCTGCAAGGCTTTTTGCTAGTGAGAAAGAGAACGATACTACTCATAAAATTCATAATGTACCCTCGATCACTACTGGCGATGAACAACGCTCAAACTAGTTTCGTTCTATGTTTCACTTCTTCACATTTGCTATACTTGTTCGTGGCTGTAAATGGCTTCATGATGACAGACCGCAAGCCTTTGGAAATTTTATGCAGTATGTCTGATTTCGCTGTTATTCATCCTAAGAAAGTATACAGTGTAGGCTTAGGGGTGGTGTATAGTGGTTTCCAGATTCAGACGTTAAAGACAGGTGTGTTGTTAACCTGTTTCATAGAAGAATTTTGCAAGGCAGCTTTTTCTCAAGGATTAGTTTCCCACACCCAGAAGAAAGCAAACGCATTTAGATTCAAATGTTTATGCGGCATCATCATTGAAGTCTTTCACGTTATCATCCACTGTTTGAGAGAGACTGGGGAATCTGGAGCATGGTTTTAATTTTTCCGAGTCCCACACTCCCAACTTGCGTGTTTAAAAACGATTTATTTCGAATTTATGACTGTCTGGTACCGTACTCTGTAGTGCTTCATCGCATGAATTACATCCGTTCACCCGTTTGCTCTTTCATTGACAACTGTATGGCTTCCGCCTTGTAGACTCCTGTTTTATTGTTTATTAATAGGTATATATTTGAGGTTGACCAGATTGTCTGACAAAGTATTCCGGTGAGCATCATGTGATTTGTGGTTGTCTATTGCTCCGTTCAAATTACTCCAAAAAACTCCTAAATAAAACAAACATGAAGCAAGGAAATTATATTTGGCTTCTCTGCGTTACACTAGCAGGCTTCACACAGGAGTGAACACAAAAACTTTTGCACGGTTATTTTTGTTCACATTTTAATTATAAGGAGAATAATTGGTTGCTGAAACACAAAACGTTCCCTTAATACTGAAGAACACTTGCCGAGATATGTCCCAACAATACTGAGACGACATACGACGGCTGTGTTGATGGATGCCACTGTTGGTGGCTTGAGATAGATCCACCTTCAAATTTGATCCTCGAAATGATCTGATGCATACCGAATACACAATGGGATTGGAGCTTAGTAGAACTTTCTTGTGAAACTTTTAAGCCCCCGGTGGTCCTTTATAACTAGTCTGCTAAACTGTGTTTTTAAACATTTGGTTCCAACACAGCCAATATCCGGATTAATCAGAACTGTAAAGCCTCTTAATTACCAAATCTGCTATAGAGCTCACGAGTGTAACAAACTTTTACGAACAATCCGATAAGAAGGCAGCAGAGCAGATCGCGGCGGCGAACCCAATTTGATGACAGATAGTAACTACGGCAATTTGTACGAAAAAACGTACACTAAATCCCTTGTGCCAGCGTTCAAGCTCTCAACGAATCTTGATCACTTTCCCGGTATATTTGTGATGGATTACCAAACTGGAGGTGCGAGTGTTACATCTCTCGACGGAATATCTCAACGCGGCCTGAGAGTACGTCCAACAACCCATGGTGAGCGTATAGGGGACCCCACGAGCGACCGGAAGAGCCAAAGTCTAAAGAGATCGGACCAAAGAACGAAGGATAGCAGACAAAAAACCCCTTGAGAGAAGGCGTCAGCCACATGCACGAATCGGGCCGAAGTGCACACGACGTATGCGCGGAAATCGGGGTGTGTTGTTGGCCGGAATTTCATTTCATAAACGCGACCGCGCATGCGGCATGACAACTAGTGAGTTGGGAGATATGGATTGTACTTTGGTGAACGCCTTTTCGTTACACATCGATCACCGCGGTATTTCCGCTTGTGTTGAGCTGGTCGAGTTACGAGCTGAAAGACATATTCACGATATAATCACCCTCACCAGTCATGTAGACGAATGATGCCAAACATCCCGTGAAAAGACTGAGCCCTCTGGAAGTGGTATTACCATTCATGATCCCCCTTTGGCACGGAGGTTAACAATTTTCAAGTTAACCAACACTCACATTTGATCGCAGCCTTCGCATTCAGATGGACTTTCCAGCCAGCCTCTTTCGAAAAAATCACTGTTCACGAGCAGTGTGAATTTTAAATCAAAAGGCCTCCACAACGGGAGGTGCTCAGATATAAAACAACATCGCTTTCAGTTTGGTGATGATAGGAACTCATGTGAAACGTCCACCAGTTTGGCCTTAAACCAGCTGGCACTCTCCGTCATTGTAGGCTTCATATTCTTCAAATGGTCAGCAAGAGAACGACCGAAAGATCCGCAGTCCACAGAGAAAAGAAAGATATATTCAAAAAAATACAGCTCAAGGAAGACTGTTTGTTCACTGTGCGACACCATATTCAGTTAAATATGAATCGCACATGCCCCGCAACTGAATTGTGTATCTCGTCTTTAACTCGAGAAAATAAGTGTGGAAACGCGACCTACGTAAATGTTGTGTTTCACACGTCGATTGTCAGTTCAATTGTAGCTGCAGTTATATCCTTCTCGACAGAACGGACCGGTGCTTGCATCAACTTATGGTCGAGCACCTCTCAGAATGGTTGATTCTGTCTGCCCAGCGAACGGATAGCCGAGGGAGCAACCGAACGCAAAATCCGGCGTTATCAACTACGGAGCACATCCTGGAGACAGGTCGAAACGTCGACTTAACCCAGGTAGTTCACTGTGTTGCTACGGCAACCCAACCCGATAATTCTTGTCATCAATGGATCTGTGTTGATCAAACAAAGATAGCCAGCGTTGTGTGCGCAAAATCTGATGGTTCACACCGACGAGCCCCCATGGTAGCGATCTTTTGATCCCAAATTCATCCTATTCAGTTACTTTTGCCATATTTCTTTGTTATATATTCTGTCTGTACCTAGTTTGTGACTGATGAGACAAATCAAAATGTGAACGTCGCTGAACGCTTGTCTTCTTGCCGCTGCTGTTATAAATGAACCGACAGTCTACTTTTACGATATTCCAAACATAAGAACTTCACTGAGAAATGTACTAGGGCTCAAAGTATAGAAGTATCCGAGTATTGGCCTGCTGAATTTGCTGAATCAAACTTGTCGTCATCATTTCATCTGTTAATTGTATCTACAACTACATTGGCTATGACTGCTGTTGATAGCATACGAAGTTGCCATGTGGGAGATGAATATAAATATACAACAGAGATGAAGAGTAGGTGATAAACAAATCATGATAAATGAATTCCACGAAACAAAAGGGTCAGCAGATTTGTGGATAAACGCTTGTCACTGACTGTAACAAAATGCCATGATAGAGAGTGTTTCCAGCGGTGATGTAGATGGTTGCGAACTCTCCAACCGGGTAGACTGCAACTCCAGGCCTTGTTCAACCTATTGATTACGGATTCCGCAGCCCTTGAACACTGTCGCATGGCTACGTGGTGGTTCGTTCAAGTAGTCAGCAGCCACACTGAAACAGCAAGCGGTAGAGATGGAGCTTCATCGGTAAACCGGGGTAGATTTTGCATCTACGTTTTCGTGAGCAAACTTGCACATTCCCCAAACACTCGTGGATGAACTATCACATTGCTTACAGAGTCACCCTACTGGAGGGAGCTGTGGTTGAATGCCGAGAGTCTGTGTGCATCTTCTGTGCAAGTGGCCACGCCACCGAATCCTAGAGCAGTTAGTGTACACACACCCTGTCAACATTCCCTTAATTCGACAAGTGGATTTCATAAGTGACGTAAGTTAATGAATACACCGGGTGCTTTCACTGTCTCCGTGAACACCCGTCAGCAATAATAAAGTTCGACAAAATGACACTACTCAAGTAGGTGGAATGATCGAGAGACCCCAGTGGTCAGTTAGCAATGACCAAGACATGGCCACTGCCAACTCAATCCCACAACAGCACTTTGCATTTCGAAGGCGCGAAGTGTATAACACAGAACAACCATAACATTTAACCGATGTTGCGTCATCTGCGTGTTCTCTGAAGGAAAACTAAGCTAAGCAATGTTGTCCACATACTCAATATCAGTCAGCTAGCCACTTAGTAGAAGCTTCGCTCAGAGGTCCTCAGAACTGCTGAATGTTCCTTCTAGAATGTCGTCCATCACAATACTAAAAATGAAATGTAAGATGAGACACATCTGTAAAACGCCACTTGAGGTGAAATTTTTTTCCAATAAGTTGACGTAAATGTGTACTCTGCACTTACAGTCGGCAAGTTCGAGTACGTCCAATCTAGCCTACAATCTGGTCATGCTGTAACGGCGTCAACGGACTCGCATTCGGGCAACGTGTAGACATTCAAAACGTATCTGCTATATTCCAGGTACGTTGGCAATCAGAAACATTCCAACAGGTGAAATCTGTTGGATCTGTTGAAGTTCGACTGGTACGTTTATCTTCCTTGTTTGGTATGATGTGGAGCAGTGAATTTGTTGAGGCGTGTTTGGTTTGCTTGTAAAAAGCTTATCCCGAATTTGAGTTTATTAGTTTCTGCTGTTTGCGGTAAACGATCACGACAAATTTTGTATTGCACGAACTGTTTGTTATCTTCCCTTCATAATTGTCATTGCTTATCCAGTAAAACTTCCCGTTTTAATATTGTGTAATATGTACCCACCTTCCTCTGCACCCGATTGGTTTCATGACCTCATTTCCTGTTGGCTGGTGGCCGTTGGCTGATTCGTGTTTCGGTTACTTCATTTCAAACGGCTTTCTGTTAGGTAATTTGTGTATCCGATCAGTTCACACGCAAGGTGAAGTAGAACCTTTATTGTAATTTTACTCAATAAAACCGTATAATTTCATTCCTTTCGATTGCCTTTTCTGATGTTTTTTGGACTTGAAAGATAGTCCCGTTAACCCGACCGTCTGAATAAGCGTTATTGGTGTCGTCGAGAATGCGGTACTGAGTGAAATCGTCAGGAACGAGTTAACAAAATCTCCTCTCGACTGTTCAGTGCTGCTGTTAACTTTCTCTTCGTTTGATGTATACTGAAAAGTGCATTTAATACAACTGACAAGATGTTACACTTTCTTGAGTTTTAAACCCCTGGACTTGTCGACATCCTTCAACCGCACTATGTAAACGTTTTTTGCCTCCAACCAACGTTGGCATTTCCAGAATAACGCAGGTTCGGGCAAATATTAGCTTCACACAATCTCCTGACGTGGATATTTTGAGTAAATTCTGAAAACACGGGGTCTGATAATATTTTGCAATATCCATTTTTACGTGAAACAGCGAATAGCTTAACGATTTGTGGCAATGTGCAGAATCACATTGCTACATCAATTTGTATCCCACGTAATTCTCTTTGAACGCTGGCCGGCTGTATTGGTCAATAAATCTCAGGTATGACACACATTCCCCACGAAGGAATTCAAAACAGAGGTGTGTCTTTTTATCGTGTATCAGTGCAATGTGGTGGATCTCATCAATTACCTACTGCAATAAACCATAGTGGAATCGCGACATAAAAAGTGGAACAATGTGGAAACGGACAGAACAAATGCACAAACCAGCTTAACTTTGTGATAAATATCTGAACTGTCACAGCTATGTCGATTCCATTCATTAAGGCGCACTGTGTTTACGAATTTACATCCAGGTTGTTAGTAATCTACTTCGAGATGACAGAAAGGTAGTTAATTGTTAGGGCAAGCGAGAATATGCAAGTATAAGTCGGAAACAGTCCCTGGTACAACAATACGACGAAATTGAGCATGAATTCAATCTGGCGTCTTCACACAATAGAACCACTTGGCCCACGTTTCGCTTTTGTTAGTGCTCCTCAGTAGTGCTCATCTTTGCCAAAGGCCTAGATCACAACTGTTGCCACGCTTTCATTACTCAACCATTTTTTATCACTCTTCCACTGACTTCACATCGGACAAGGCCGCTTTGTTATATCTGAAGGTTCAGCCGCCTTTGCTTGTGAGTAATGACCATGTTACCTGATCGTTTCAATGGAGGGTACTAGTGATGAGCTCTAATCCAGTTTTTTTCTTCCAAAGAGGCCGGGTGGAACGTTAGGCTCTATGTAACAACTGCGGGCACATGTTCAAATCAAATCACAAAAATCACTAGCTGCTCAACAGTAGTTTGTATAGTAATAAAGTAATACCGTTCCACCTTATTTCTGCGTCTGTTGTTGAAAAGCGTGCATGGAGATGATGATACTATCATTCTACCACTTCTCTTTGGAAATAATTAACAAATGCCGACAAACCAGGGTATTGATTTGTTTCATTATCAAACTGTTGTTGTATTGTTTATTCATCACACTGCACTCCTCATAATGGAATGGTACTTCTTAGTTATTAGAGAAAACCCAGATAGTTTTCCGCCGTTCCTGTGATTATTAACCTTAAATTCGCTGAACAAGTGTCATAATTAGCATTTTGATATTTATCCCCCTGTCAAAATTCGATTTCTCGGGAGTCTTGTTGCGGAAGGAAAAGAGCTGGTCGGAACCACATACCCACCAGTTCGCTGACCACCTGTCTGAGGCAACGATGGAACTATACTGAATCTAATGGAAGTTGCACAAGCATATCCAGCTACAATTAGTTCCCAGGAGGTCTCACGAAGTCCCCCAGAATGAAGCATACCATAAAAATAAGTTGAACCATCTTGATATTATAAATTGTGTTAAAATAAGTGGTATGTATTTAATGGTCAAAATTCGCCGACGGCACACGCCCGGTTTCGTGAGCTTCGACCACATATCCTGTTACATAGATGGCAAATGCTGTAAATTTGTAGGTTCTAACTCATTTGGAAGCTACTTTTGCCATTCATCTCAGTCTCCTTGGATACTGCAAATCAATGCGAATGTTAGGAACTGTGCACAATCTCAGTCTACCTCAAGCTGGTGAATAGCGCTGTTTTTAAACTGTAATAAGAAAAACAGTAATGTTGGGTAGAATTTAACTGCTTTGAATATATATTTTCAAATATGATCCTTAACATCGATCGGAGCCCCTTTATTCACTAATATCTGCAAATATAACAGTGAAACCATCTATTTGTTTGTAACTAAAACAACACCGCAATATAGTCATATGTTAGAGTAGGTTTTCAAATAAACTTTTTGTACACCACTTTTAATATACGGTGTAGTTTGAGATTACAAACCACCATATGTTTTAATATGACTAGTCATTAATACATTTTTATTCTGAGAGTAACAAACCAGCAACAAACTTCAGCAATAACTTCTCGTTTTCAGCTTAACCAGTTGATGGTGTGTGTTTTGTTTACGGCCAAATTAATCACGATGGATTACAAAACGTGAATGTTCGTATCGTGCTAAAACGATATAAACACAGAAACGATATTGTGATATCCATTAACCAGACACTCTGTAAGAAAAATACCCATTAATTAGGCAAATAAATAAATTCGCATCAGAAATATATTGAAAAGTGAAATGTATCAGAGAATCGTGTACGAGGATTTTGCTGCAACCAAAAATGGACAGGACTCACATTATTCACGATCACTTTTTTGGACTGTACGGAGTTACGAAATAACGTTCGATTAATAAGATTCTGCTGAACGGAATACTACGTACAAAATATGTTGGTATTGTGAAAAGCTGCACATCACAATTCAAACTGTAAATGATTATTTTCGAAAGGCTAATTAAACTTGTCAAGTATCCGTTTTCTTGCAATCTCATTTTGCCGTGAGGCAAATGCAAATTATTTCTGCAATGACTTTTTCAGCTCATCCTTCAATCTTGAGGAAGCAACCTGCGGTGAAAGTGAACATTTTGAAAGATATACCTCGCATTTGTTCCATACTACCAAATGAACTTAAGAATTCTTAAAAATGTAGCCCACAGAGCTAAACACCTGGTCAATAAAAAGAATGGGGTACCCTCGACGATATTGGTCAAATTCACACGGTGTTGTTTTGTACACAAATCAAGCACAAAGAAGAGGGTAGTCCAACAGTTAATACTGTTTAGCGTTTTATTCTGTACAATAATTAGAAGTAGTGTGAAGAAGCAACTCAGCATTTGTCTTCAAACTGTTTCAACCTGAACTCGAAATCTCTGATGTGTTTAACACGGAGGACACTGCAAAACCCTGGTCCCAAACACTTTACATATGCAGTAGGTTATTTAGATTAGGAGCGGGCACCAATATTATGGTTACATTGAAACGAAATAATCCATGTGTTCGAGGGAGTTTGCGTCGGTTTAAGTTTTATTTTATAAAATTTAATATGATCGTTTCCGACAGATTCGGTCTATCTTGTCCAAGAAGAAATTGGAAAATATGCTAGAGTCGATAATGATCTCCACTAGATTTCAACTCCTCGAATCAAATGCTTAGAGCGTAGACGTCAACGGCGGAAGAATCAAAGGCTCGCGAACTTTGAGAAAAAGTGTGCATTTCATTTGCCCGATCTGAGCACCAAATTTGCATTATATATATATATATAGGTAAGTGTAAGGTATGAAAACTAGAAATCTTGTGCAATAAAAATTAATGTACAAAGATGAAAAACACTGAAACCGTGACAGTTAAATTTTGCTTGGTATCCATCGCACAAGTCTACGCACGTGATCTTCCAGATCTAAATAAGCTTATGTTAACCAGTAAATAAACGTCAATAATTTTTTAACAGACTGTCTCTCATCATTTTGAATATGTTTACTTCATACAAATGAATGCAACCGACTAGGAGTCCGAAATGTGAAGTTTCATCTGTCAAAATTCCAAGAAATTGTAGATATACCTAAAGCGATCAAGAACAGGGTACAAGGCAAACCAAGTTCATTATTTACTTAATGTGTACCATAAAACGCAGGATATTTAATAACCGAGTGACCGCGCACAAAGTTTATATATCCGGTTTATTTGAGGTCCAATTGTATGTACCATAAAGTTACCAAAAGACAGCCATGTAAGAAGATTAAACATTGATAAGCGAATGGCAAAAGCTGAGTAGGATCTGTACACGATCTACAAAACAGATTACGATGATGGGGTCAGGTGTGTGGCAAGTAATTGCGCTACAAGATCACCTTAAGAGAGACATGTTCACATTCTACAAATTAAACTCTTCGAGCGTTCTATTCAGTTTTATGGTTTCCCCGAATGATGACCAGCAGTTTTATTGGATGATGGGTACCGAAAGATCCACTATCATCTGGACGGATGTATAATATTTTGTTAACAGAACGTAATCGATCCTCAAATCTGGTTATCTTCTGCGTACTTTATGAATTTTATTGAAAGTCCTTTGTTAGTGAGCTCCTGTTCATTTTTCGCTCACACCTGGCTGGAAGAACTGCACGTTTCAATATCTGCCAGTTGATTGTATTGAAGATTAAACAAAACCAACACGGTTTTGGACAAAGAGATTCGGGAAATCTAGAAAATCATAATTCATGTCCTCGCACATTATTACATTCACACAAAGTCTCCCTTTGTTGAAAACAATTCTGAAACACTTCTAACACAACGTTTGACATGAATTTCAAAGAGAAGTTGCAAATATTCACTTGTATGTTTGAAAAAGAATGAACGAAGAGAACAGCATACTTCGTTGGTCACAAAACAGTAATATGCCATAATAGTGATTATGTTTACCTTCAGTTTGTTTGGCTGTCCGTGTACGTTTGCTGAGGAATTATTCATTATATGCTGAAGCATGAGATTGTTTATACTGCAAAATTGTGAACGCAATGAAGGCGAAAGAGTGTGTGAAATTTACGACAATTATCCAAGTATCCTAGAGGAACGAGTTGAATTATCCATTGGATCTTACGGAAGCGTGTCCCATGAGCCTCTAATGAGTGGCTGCCATCTACGACTTTATTCACTGCACTCCAAAACGTCACGAAATTGTCCAGTTTACAGCTGATCCCAAAATGTTTTGTTCAGCCTCGTGCAATTAACAAATCACGCTAAACTAAAAACAATTTAAATGTTCAGGTCGTGAACACAGTGCGATATTTAGGTGTGGAGTAGTCTCAGGCTAATTTACAGAACAGACCGGAATTGCGGACGAACCAATACTTGCATGTTAAACCCGAACGGAATCTTTAAAATATCCGTGTATCATCTCAATGTACAAATACAAAGCAGTTACACTTCGTTGTTCTCATATGGGACTGGCCTTCTTCGCCAGTAGTTAGTTTAGTTTGACAGCGCCTAGGTGGGTGTTTCAGAACGATACGCTTCGTTAAAATTGTTGCGCATGAATGTGCGTTAACTTCAACGTGAGATGGTTTGCCAAAAATTTCTGAAAATTAAATATCGCCTTCAATGGAGGAATGCAAAAATGTATTGAAACACTTGCATGTTTTGACCTCACAAACTGTGTAACTTGCGTGCGTCGTCGAACGTGGCCTTTCGCGGGATGTATATTTACACTTGTACAATAAACCAGCCTAACTAAGCGCTTAGGGTCATTTTTGTGATTGGCCAGTCATACATTTAGTGAGAACAGTAACGTAAGCAGTATGTACACGTTAATCAGGAATCATAGAGGTATACGAATGACTTCAGAGTTCTATGGGCCCAGCTGAGCCTCTTGAATGAAGCATAAGACACTTCCTGACACAAATTTAGGGCCTCAACTCGTTACCATCAAGTCGAACGTGACAAACAGGAATCCCACAATCAACACTTTTGTGTCATTTGTAGCCGACGCTCCCAAGTGTCGAACCCATCATAGGCTAACCCTTTTGACCTGTTTACAAATTTACGTAGACAAGTTCCGTCCTATGTATCTACCTGCATCAAGTGAACCATATGACGAGTAGTGGAAAAGCTGCACACAGTAGTGTGTTTCCAACTTGTCACGTGTATAAGAACCATCCAGCAGGCACTGCTTTCAACACTAGTAGCCCAATACTGTCTTGCCTTCGTGAACTGGCGCTTTTCAATCCCACGATTTGGCGTGCCAGCACCCACAAGCACCGTAATTGTGCTTCCCTTCTCGGTAAGCTATGCGATATGTGACCCTGCACCAGATGAGCCACGAATCCAATTTATCTGACGGTGTGAACTAACATTTTTAAAGCCATTATCTAGCAGGGGCGAGGCAAACCCTCTTGAGAGATTTTGGAAACATCATTCTACCTACAGCCCTTTGGTAAAAAAACTGGTGTGTCTCACTCGGAATTACGAATGGGTGCTTGAAAGAGTTACCAATAGAATTCCATCACCTTAAAATAAATTCGAAGTTTTTCGAATTCACCGAGACCACATTTGAGCACTTCACTCATGTGCACAGAAAGTACAGCCGACACACACCTGTCAGAAACTGGTTCGTGTGCCATAACGCGCTGCATCTTGTCAACGTTTTGTGAGTTGAAACAACCCTGGAGTTCCGTGTTCGGTTCAGACCAGGGAGAGACGAACATAGCGCGAGTTCGTGAAAAGTAAGCCTGTTCTGACAGGTAAATATAGTCCCAAGTTCTTAGGTGAAAAGTAGAGATGTGCCTAATGGAGAAATGATTACTTTCAGACTGAAGTCGCCCAAAATATCCGGTTAATTGGACAATAATGACGTCTTCGTAGCTGCAAATACTGTCTTTTTCAATGTAATTTTCCGGAAAAGATATTGGTTTTCACCGAGGGTAAACGACCGAAAGAAAGCTTGATGCCCTGGGCTTGCAGAAGTGTGAACAGGGATAATCGCAACTCTCGACTACTGCACGCCACGATTATCAGCAATGCATACGTGGAATTGATATGTAGCAGCTTCTCTATCACTAAAGCTATTGACAAAACGACTGGTTGAATGCATCTTTAATATGAATCTTCGTTAATTAGGTTCAGCATTTAGAAGACGAACATTGGTAGGCACTAGTCATCTGTGTCAACTTGTCAGTAACAGAAAAACAGTAATGCAGAGGCTTTTTGTTTGAAAATTTCAACACTTAAAGGAGATGTTAATAGGAAATGGGCATACAACTCCAAACAAAGTTACCTATATGAGACTCACTACCCGCCAGGCACACGGCATCCTTGAACTCTCGAATAATTGTGTTACTGATCTTCGTAATTACCCGGCAGTAAGTAATGAGGTAGCTGAGGAACCAACTTATAATCGACGGTTCTTCAGAGGGGGTTTTGCTATTCTGCGAACAGCCGTTGAAACGGCCTAACGGTATCACATACAGGTTACCCATACTTCCACTTGGAATACACCAACCCGCTTAAGCCGAATCGCACTGTACATAACCATTCCCATACAACTCTGGGAAAAAGTTTTTTAGGTGAAAGCAACAGATCAAACGACATATCCTGTCAACTGGCCATAAGGTGGGGTTGACCACAGCGTTTAACATTATAGCTCGGCATCACGACCCATGGTTCTTAAAGTCTACCAAAGCTTTTGCCATAAGTTTTTTCAAACCTGTCTTACATCGGAACAGAATTAAGAGTAGAATACGGGGTTCCATATAAAAACTTTATTAGAGCGTTAGATGAAACGTTAACATAGCGCATCACATGTTTCCTGTATCGTACCTATGTGTTACAATGAACCTAAGTTGTACCGTTTAGGTTGCATTGTTTTGTATTTGTTGTTCATTTTTTCTTCATATATCCCCCCGTTTTATTGTACACAGTATTGTACACAGTATTATTAGGCAACTGGAGCTGGAAAGAGTACATAGAATGTCAGCATCTAGGAATGTTATCCTTCCGGCCATTTTACCCAAACCACTGAATGGATATAACTGTCTTAAAAACATAAAACTGCCTCCCCAGTTACCAACCTGAACAACAAAATCAGAAGACCGGTTTTGCGATATGGTATTCCCATTCCTTATGTCCACGTCAGCTGCTACATATGATACCTGTGAAATGCAAAAGTTATTGAACGACTTGAGCTCGTAAATACTCACAAGACTGAAAAAGAAGACATGATCGCCTTTCTAGATATCAGCATTAAGTAAGAGGAAATTGGTACAGTGTGTCGGCCAGGATATCTCCAGCCTCCCTGAATCTCAACAGTTTTCCACCCACCCAACAAAAACGCTCACTGTCTCGAGATCTAACTCACAGAGCGCGAACTATGTGAACTCCTGTTACACCTCATATAATGTTTGAATCTGTTCGTGATAATTTGGTTTCCAGTTGTTATCCACTGGCATTAAAACAAATCCAAATTGGTGAATCCACCAGAACCACCTGTTCCGAAGAAACCGGTGTAAATACACCTACCATACAGAGAAGACAATTCGTCGTTTCTAACTCGAAGGCTGATGCAGATTAACGAACAGACGTATAGTGCAGTTCTACTGCGTTTACTCAGTCACACCAAGTCACTGACAGCTTCTCACACTGAAAGGCAGATACCAGGGCTGTTTACTTCACACCGTATTTACTAGTCCAAATGCAGCTTCAGTGAGGTTTACATCGACAGAACTGGTTATGATGAAAGAACACGTTCCAAACATGTCGAAAGCTTAATGTGTAGCGTAACCTGATGCGACCCTACCGAACAACGCAAGCCCGCTTCCTTGATTACTAGACACCAGCTGGAGACCGACCTGGTGGTTGATCCAGCATAAGCTTTCCGCGTTTTGATGCGTCATTACAAACCCGTCATCTTTAGGTCATCTTTAGGTTATTTGTGACAGGAAACAAGCCAGTCTTCTACGTACAGATGTTACTGGCTTTGAATACCCCTGTACAGTGGTTTGGACTAATGGCAGACTGCTGTAAGGATTAGCCTAATTTATGAGCTTAAGTCGTTTAATTTTTCTTAAATTTCACCATTGTTATTATAGTAAATGATGACAATTTACTGAGTGGCACTATTACCTTCCAAGATCGGTCTCCCAACTTCGTTATTCAAACAAGTATTTTTCAGGCAAAATAAATTAATGGCGGATACTGTATCAGTGCCGGATTCTGGAGATAAAACCGGAACTTCAGGCTAGAATGGTTGTTACTTTGATGCGACTAGAGCAAGTCCTCTTATCGAAATTATCACGAAAGGTTTTTCGCTCCAGTCCTTACGGCTAACTGCATACATGAGGGTTACTCAAAGTGGAGTTGTCTTTAGAACGGCACATGAATGAAACCATTGATCGGTACACCGTTGTGTGATGCCCTAATGGCTAACCCAAGCATAACATGATAAGGAACTTTGTAAGCTGGCCGTAAACACACTACGGTCTTATCATGGTGAACAGAAACCGATGAAACGTCAGACAGTTAGCTAGGACATTCAATTGGTTTGTACCTTAATCGAGTTGGTTGGTAAGTCTTGCTGAACAGACAATGCTTCCGGCGACGTCTGTGATCCGTTGGACCATGGAAAGCCGTTTTGACCGATTTGGTTGGTAACTGACCCCAAAGCTGCAAGCTAGCATCGTAAGTGTGTGAGACCGACAACAGTCACTATGGGCAGAAACAAAAGCCGTTACACGGTAACAGCCTGTACAGTTTTGGTTCCGTAGCTGATAGTATTATCAGGAACAGATTGAAATTACCGGCTTCCATAAACTCAAATATCCATCCCAGAATGGCGGATCATCGTGTGCTTACTGTCAAATCTTGCTTCATCGGGTTTTACTGAGCTGTCTGTAATATAGTTCACTCTTCGTTTTGCACGCTGAAGGGTACTGACTTACAGTGATCTCATTTGGACCTGTTTAGGCTTTATTTCGCATGTTGTTGCCTGATGTCTACAAATCTAGCCACTATTCTGCAGACAATTACCTAGCTCAGTTTAATGTTGTGGTAGCATGATTTAGCACCTTTTAACAAAGGGGCGGCTCTACTTTTGACAGACATCGTGCTGCATTGTAAAGTGTTTAACAGTTGGCTATTACCTTACGACCGTAAGTGCCCCGACAATAAACGCTATTGAAAGCAACACGTCCTCGAATATGGCACCATTTTATTGCCTCAGAGATGCCACATTTAAAGAGGCTGAATGCACCTAGGAGACTATATCATTACCTCCATACATACCACATATATGTACTTCTACTCATAACGGCATGGTAAACCTTAAAACGGGAGTCCGTAGAGCTGACATTGTACTACATGCATCTTTTTCATCGGCAGTTAATAGCAGGTACCATAGCGTGTGTTCTGTTGCACGAATCGCCTAAGGCCTCTGTCATTTTGCTTAACATTTTTACACTGTCTATCCAAACATCCTTCTTACCTATTGAAACTCCAACTATCAGTTTCACTCGGTCACTTTCTTCAAGAAAGGAATTTTGAATACCGAGTTCATTGTATGCTCAAATTATCTTTGTAACACACTCAAGCATTCAACGTGACCACATAGATATTCCTAAACTACCACTGTTCATCGTCTAGAAGTTCAGTCTATACTGCATACTGTGGCCATACTGTCAATAATATCAATACCACGGTAGTTCATGTCATCAAACGAAATCACACTAAACATCTTGTTGATTGCAAGTCAGCGACGGTTACCATGCAAATTGGGTGGAACTTTAATCGATTTATGCCGTTAGATCTACTATAGAATAATAAGCTGAGCTTGCAACAAATGTACGCGTTTCCAGTGATCCTGATTTCCTATGTTTGGATGATCTGGCTTAGCTCTTGAAGGCCATTTCACTTTAATATAGCTTGATATCATTTTTAAATGGCCAGATGTCAGATTAAGGCAACCTGAGAGGTTTCTCTTATATTGCTTCAGCAGAGTTTCCAGAGTCGCACAAACTGAGTTCGTCATATTAGCGCATTGCGATGTAGAGTATAAACGGTTATTTTGTGCTAGGGATACAAAACTGTAAGAGAAATCGCAACAGCAAGCATTCCAAGTCAGTCGTATCAGCAAACGTTCACAGTACACCCCTGAGTTAAAACTGTATTCACTAACCTAAGGGTATCTGTTCTGGTCAGGCCACATCTGCCTACTCCCTTAACGCGGAATGTTTGGTAGCTTTACTGGAGAGGATCGACTGGTGTTTACTGGTCAGATCATATTAGAACTGTCGATGTGTTTTTTAACCTGTAGCTTCATTTGTAAGTAGTATGGTATGGTTCGATTGCGCATAATTCAAATGGGCTGTCTTGACGTTAGGAAGACCAGAGCCTGAAAATGACGACTGAAAACGTGTGTACTCAGTGTGCGCGACATGCAAGCAAAGCGAGCGGCGGCATAATGCTTCCAAGAACACACGTATGCAATAGTCATGGAAAATCGTGTCTGCGATCGTGGCTGTGTACTTCCATACACCTTGTAATGGATATCTAACAACACACAGCCCTCCAAGAAAAACCCTGTTTGTGGGTACAAGTGTAAATCCCCCGCAATGTTGAGACCTCATTGCCATCTTCGGTATTATGCGTCACGACGCTCTCGTAAGCTCTAATGGTTATGGAAATACAGTGTCATACTAAAAATCAATCGGGGGTGTCCTAGTTTGCTATCAAATCACTTGAAAATGACTTTGAGGTATGACAGTTTTATGGAGAGGCATTATAGTGCATGGCTTCCGAGAAGAAAGCTTTGAAACTGCGTCGTACTTTCGTAGACGGCTTGATTCTCTTTCTTTGGTTTTGGTCGTTTATGTGAATTGGGCTGTGAGCTGCGGCTAGACAGCCGCATCCACGAAACCAATGGGTTTCTTACATTTCTTTGAAAACTTTCTGTTACTGTTGGAATTCGTGAACAAGGAGTTTTCAGGGAGATTTCTGTTTGATGGCCGCGTTGACTCCTCTGTAAAACTTGAGAAATTGCCATACGAACGATGAATCTTTTGAGCTTACCTACTCCCTAGACCAGAAGGAGTAGTGAATGCGGTCCAGGTCACAGTCCGTTGAAAGAATACGTTTGACTCATTCACTTGAGTTCGTGTCTAGTTGCTACTTTATTGGCAACTGTGAAAGTTTCATCAGCAACATTAAAATTTCTCTGGTTGATATTTTACTCCATAGTTTACTTCCGATATCTTGGGCCGCCCACTAGTTACCTTCGCATTGTTGAGTCTTGTGGTTTTCTGTTTCACCTATGCACAAAACTGAACTATTCAAAAATGTGAGTTTGGAGAAACCAATCGTTCGGAAGAAGTAGCGGAAGTGCCTACAACAAATGAGACAGTGGAACGTCAGTTACGTGAAAGGGATACAGAAAGAAACTGTTCCGATAATGTTTAACAGTATGTTATTTGCCGAACGCGGTGAAAGCTTATTCGCCCCTGCCGATGACTTATTGTAAATTCAGACTACACATTTCTGCAAATTACCTTTTGTGCATCAGGTGGTTGAAAGGTTAGGTGGATTGCGGTGGTTTCAATTACATTTCATCTGCTTCGAGCTCCATAACCTCGGGGTATCCGACTAGGCAACCGGAGGACGATGATGTCTTGTCTTGTTTCAGCGGACTGTTGACAGTAGTCTACCCACATGAATAGGTCAACTGACATTTAGGCCATTTCCAATGGATCCCTCGATTACGCTCCGAAAAGTGATCTGTTGTGTGATCTGTTCAGTTTGTTACAAAAAGCAATTCTAATAGGCTGTATTGTAGGTGAAATGACATAAAAACCTTTTAGCTGATGGCTGTAGATACTCGTCCGACTTCTTTTAGGTCGTGAGAAAACAACCGAATTTCTCTCCAGTTTTCAGTAATCCAGAGTCCCTTCCACCTAACTAGCAGTGAGTATTACAGCAAATTTAATGGAATTACGAAGTCGGCAGTCAAAATCCCGAACTGGCTCGCGAAATTCACCAGAGAAGCAGGCGTAAATCCATATTTCATTCTTTCAGAGTGATGCGGCACTTTGTCAGCTAGGTGCAATGGACGGTTGTTGAAACTTGCCGAATTTCGTTGTTTTCCATTATAAAAATTGTACTGTCTACGATGTTTGAACGACAGAAAGTCCAAAATTTACCGTAACGGTGAGAACTAGAACGTGAGAGATCTGTCGGAACTGAAAAAAACAGTAAGTGTGGATTTGGTACCTGTCCAACAATCAACGGCAGCGAGTCAGAAAAAACGGGACTACTATCTGAGGTTGTCATCCTCATGAATTTAGAAAACGTATTCAGATGGAAAAGTTCATCCATCTATGAAATCCCTTGTAAACGGACAAATAAATAAAATGATCCGAAACAATACGAACTTTGGGGGACAAGGAGTGGACAAGCTTATTCGAAAAACGGACTTGTTTGGTTAATTGCTTACACTGGTGGAAAATGTCAAATCAGCGTGTTCCCGTTTGATCGTAAGGCGGACGAGTCACATAGTGCTCTTTCATTAATGTGAATTTGTCAACCAGACGCTGAATTTTAATGGCAAATTTTGGTTGGGATTTGCAGCCAGGAAATCAAAAACTTTTCATAGACTGAAACAACAGTATGCAGAGCTGGCCACCACCATGAACCGGCCAGGCAAACAATATCAACGCCAGCATGAAGTACTGGTCCGCATTTCGTCCTAACCATATCTTGAACACACCTTTATAAAAAGGAGGAGCATTGATTTTGCTATTTTTAAAATTCACACGATGCCAAAAATGTCTTTGCTGGATATTCAGACGCTAGCTTAACGATGTTTTGGTCTGCGTACAATCCGGTTTGGTTGTGAAGTGGTAAACAGGGATCGAATCCATTGTCTATTCGCAAATCGGAAAGAACCTTCCTCAGATGCTAACTTGACACACGGTCAAGACTTAGTGAATTGCAGTACGAACCATTCGATATTGCAGAAATAGACTCATTGCCAATTTCACCAGTAACACACTTCATTCCATAGCAAACCACCAAGACAATTCACAAAGACAAATTGTTTGTCTGCACTCAGCATGCAGGAGACAGTCACAAACTGGGAACGCTAGTTATATCTGCCAAGTTAGGAACGAAGATAGCAGCTGCTTACCGTACTCTGTGACTCCAAGAAGGAAGCACAGTAGTTTGTAGCTTGTGACGTACCCAAAAACTTGAGTTGGTAAGTATACCCACCTTCAAAATTTTGTCTCCCCATGTACGTTAAAACATCATGCACAGTGAATCATTTAAAGCTACTGCTTAATGTGTAGAGTGAAATTCACTAAAGCTCCGTCTAACTTACTCTGTAGCGAAAAGCTAATCGGACAGTAGAATATGGGAAAATGCTGCTTAAGCAAACGCAGCGTACTAAAACGCACTTAGAGTAAATTCTTTACTTGAGAGATTGGACAAGACAGTTGGCGCAACTTAACTCAACAATATTTTCAGAATGTGGTGCTCAATAACCTTGTGTATTAAGTAGTTGCTCTGCTGTTTAAACAACTTCGATCCACTGTTATGAATAATCAAACGGAATCATCCTGCATAGCAAATTTATTTTGTCACGGGTTGGTGACACATCATAAAGGTCATAAATAACCTGGCATTCACAGTGTTCCCAAGAAGTCTCTGATTTTGTCTACTGTCCACAGCTTTGACCACAACAGTTCACGTGTTTGGACCATCTTACGCAAAAGAACTACGCACGGTCACTCCGCCCCTGCCTGGTCTGGTAGAGAACAACTTGGGTGCTTAAAAACTTCAGTTTTCTCACCTGCTTTTTCAATCGACTTCAACCGTTACCTTACCTTACTGTCCTGCACACACCTGTCAGGGTTCAACGTCCTTCAATGACCTAAACTGCGCTATTGTCCCTCATTTTCTTCTCACCTGATATGAATAGCTAATCAGAATATCGCTTCGCATGTTGCCTCAATGTTTAGTCATGTATAGGAATGTAGAGGTTTGAAAAACTGGTTCGATCGGTGAATAAATCTGTGCCTCAACGTTTACTTCTGCAAAACTTTTCTCCTATCTTCGTATACATTTTTTGCCTGTGATAATTTCTCAGAATGGGGACTTTCATCAGCACGTCATTTATTGCCAACCAAACAGCAGGACTATGCAGGGTTACAGTGTTTTCGTCGCCAGTGTCACAGCAAATAGGGCGTGATTGAGTTTTGCTAGAATAAAACGGAATTATCGGATTTGTTAAAGCAACAGAACCAGTGGGAAATTTTAGTTTCGTTTTTCATTATCAGCGATGCACTGTTTCAGAACCTGTCATGAGAGAAAAAGGGGAATGCTCATTTTTCAGATGGTTGTCAATAAAAATTATTTGTAAGGTGACCTTGCATTCGTGTATCACATAAAAACACAACTGTTATTTTTAAGGTGCCCTTTAGAATAAAGTCGAAATTGCATGACATTCCAATAACTTTTGAAGTGCTTTATTATTGAACAAGAAACTCTACACACGAACTCAACCCTGTGAAATTGAAATATTTTTTCCGTAACACGTTCATGACCACGGATGTGGGCCTCTTTTGCTTGGTCCCCTCACATAATCGTTCTTCAAACATTACAGTCTGTTGTTCCTGTTCGCGTGTTATCAAGGTTTCAGTACAATCAGAACGAGGTCGAGTATACTCACTTGTTTATGAACAATCTGTTGTTATGAGCCTGAGATCACTTGAAGAAAATATATAATTCACGAGAATTCAAAACGTCGAACAAGTTGATGACTGTCAGAAAACGCGTTGATGATGCGATTGTGCCACTCTAAATCTCATAACCCACTGTCTTCTCCACTCCCATGTAAAAAACTAATTTCGTTGCTTCTTTCAACCATTATACGGATCAGTTTTCTCCTGGTATGGAGATACATCTGTAGTGGTGGAGCACAAACATCGTACAAACTAAAGAGGCTAGAAGGTGCATGAGTTTACGCGTCAGCGAGTAGCACTCGTCGCGAACGGGACGTCGCCTCACCTGTCACGGGGTACTTACCAGACGCAGATTATCTGGCTAGCGTGATAGTCTCGGTTACTCTCGTGGTGAATACGGTTGAGGTTTCGTCGTTCAGTCATAGACAAACTGTTCTGTAGTGTCACGATTAACTATGCGATAACTGTTAGTTGTTGTGGTCTTAGTTATGGGTATCACCGATGATTCACGTTAGTCTGTAAGTTTGCTATTTAATTTAAGCCACACGTTAACACGTTTCCAGTTAACTAGATTTTGTGAGGACAATCGAAACAGTAATGAACATCTTTTGACCAGCTTAGTTAGAAATTATTTCATCAACCTGGTTCATTTTTATTTATCTGAACTGAGTTGGCTGACCACACAGAAGTACGAATAAACATCCACAGTACAACTGAACGAGTTTGGATTGTGTTGGATCTAGTAGTGAACTTACTTAGGTTGCACTTTCCCTAGCTTTGGTGATTGGAGCAATTTAATCATAGAGAAGTGGAATGAAGTTGTGTTTCTAAAGTTTCCACTAAACAGTTCGAGTGGTACGTTTGCGATAATCCTTGGAACTTACTGAACAGAAAAATGATCAATGACTCGGTTTGCGTGCACGTGGTGGCTAAAGAGGAACATGTCCCTAAATGTAATGGTCTTTAAGAAGGTGTTTAAAAATGACAAATTTATCAGTTAATTTAGCTTGAAGAAACGGGGGCCGCTTAATTATATCACAAACTTTACACACTGCACATAGCACATGAATGTTTTCTGTTGCAAAAACTATACTAGTATACAATTTCTCTGGAACACACTTTCCTGCATCTCATTAGGCACATACTGTAATCTGTGGGCTTATATGACAAAGTTCTATGAAGGTTGTGAACCCGAACAACAAAATCACCGAACACATACGTCAATTCACATCAGTTACCAGGGCAATCCGGTAGTGACGACTAAGTCTTTCTGTACGCAGAGAGGTGACTTCCATTGGCTAATTGCTACCGCGAACCCCTGGCGAACCGGTGATGTTACCATGACCAGTCCACTCGATCCGCTACTAACAGATATTCTCGTCGCCCACCTTCCACCGGCATTACGTCCACAATATACTGATTGTTACCGACACCGAGAACATGGCACCAAATATATATTCGACTCGGTGAACGAGCTGAATTCCAAAATTAGCTTCACCATTGAGCACCAGCAGGATGAAACCCTGTCGTTTGGTGACTTTCACATGATGACGGCTCCGTACTGCGATCCGTGTAACTGAAACTTATTTGGAATGGGCAACACCTGAACTTCCACAGTTTTGAGTCCATCTACTACAATCGTCGTTTAGTGGGAACTCCGTTTCACCGTGTGAAGCGAATGTGTTAGGAAGAAACAAGATGTCGTTGATGAGAACCATGCTCAGATAGAATGGATACCCAACAACATTCGTAGAGAGATTCAGCAAACCAAAGCCGGCTGCTGCGCTATGTTCGAGAGCTCACAAAATGAAAATCTAACTGTGTTTGCCTTGCAAGGTTGATAAACTTACTACTGTGTTGATAAACCTATTTTACGGAGAACAACACGTCATGCCATTCACAACTACCTTAATCCCAATGCCACCAATGGAAGCAACGTTAGCCCCCAATGCAAAATCATACATCATTTGTGAATTCACAGGTGAGCGCTGGGCAACTCACATAGGCGGAACGGAGTGGTAGCTATGCAACTGGGCCAACGAACACATTCCAGTATGGGTTCGCAAAACGCTGCTGGACACCACAATGTTGGATTCAGGTCAGAATGCGACAGGTAGCAAGGCACAGGGGTCACCGAACGCTGGGTACTTGCTCACATGCCGATCCCAGTTTAGACAGGACAATGCTTTTCGGATGCTAGGGAACAAAACCTCTCCTTGTAACTGATGTGCATTAAACTGTGTCTGTCGATTTCGTTGTTTGGTTTCACAACCTCCATACAACTAAGCAACATAAAATCTCGTACTGCAGTATGTACCTGATGAGATGCAACAAAATTTGCTCGAGAGAGACACGGTGTATAAGAAATGTTTCTGACTCCACTGCTCCAATTTACTACCTGAAATGGGTATTTTACTCTACTCAGAAACACCAATATATACACCAATATATACTCCATAAACGCGTCTCTTAATCCACTTCTACTCGTATATAGTCAATGACTTTGTGTAAACATTTGGTACAAAACGTGCGTTTGTTTGCGCTTTCTCTCGAGATTCGAGAATAGCCGGTACCAGTTCGATCACACTTAATCAAACGCAGTGCTTGCCAATTATTATCCGTGTCTAACTCACCTGTGATTTTCGAGGATGGTGCTCAAACACGGCGACATCGATTACTTTGAGCATCACCCTGCTATATTCCAGTTCTTCCCACCAGTTAGTTACAATATTATGAAAAAGACATCGCCGAATAATTTTAGAAAAAGTGAAGTGTTTACATTGCGAAACAGTTGCGCAAGACCTTACGTGACACGCTGAAGCATGGGCCTTAGAGCAACATTAAAATTTAAGCAACTAACATGTCCATGTGGAATTGTTCATAATCATGAATGCTTTCCTAACAGAAGGATGTCTGCAATTCAACTTGATCTCATCGGTACAAGTGCTATAGTGTACCGAGAGAATAGTACGTTGTGTATCAATTCACTGTTGAAAAATTTGCTTCTATCTGTACGAAAACCGATTCACAGCCGTTAGTCCTTAGCTGAACTTGGTGTTTTTGCTTTCTCATTACTGCTCATTTGATACACGGGATTCCATGTTTCACAGCTGGCTTCTCTGTACAGAACTTGTTACCTACCCCCAAAAACTGTCCACTTAACCGGCAATGAACATATACGACTTTTGTAAGTTCGAATTCCTCTAATACACCTTCATTTTTTCATTTCTGGCGTCGATTTACGCTTGTTATCGACCCAGGACGGTTTTTATTGAACATTGATCAATGAACACTGATCACTGAACATTGAATATTGAACATTGAACATTATTCTCCAGGTCGCTTGACGAGCTATCACAACGCAAGGGCTTCATTCTTGTAATTTGTCTTCGGACGGAGACAGTGAAAGCTCTATTTCTGGAGACCAGTGTTTTTCCTTTATAGTCGGATTGGGGATCGGTTGTCCGAGATAAAACAACGCGTACAATATCATTGCGTGGTAGGGATCGTTCCAGCTCAATTGCATCCGCTCGGTCGTTCCACATTATAACAGAAGTGTTCTCCTCCTGCCCGGTCAATTCACGTTATCAACTTCAGTCGGCTTCTCATCGACCATCGGAATGTGGCACCTGGCTGATTCAAAAGAGACATAATGGCACTCGAAACACACGTTTATGCATTATCTTGGGTGTCACATAAAAGGATTTCTTAGCAGATGATTGCAAGTATCATGAGCAATCAAGCAGCCTTCAGTGGGCTTCCAATTCTCATCAACAAATACGCCACATTATTCACTGAGTACATAAGATGTGTATAGAACTGGACGCAAATTAAATTGAAAAACAATCCAAATGCTTTGGCAGTTAAAGGACTGCCATTAAACCCTAATTTACATTAAATATTTTTTGTGCGTTCTCGTTCAATATCCGGAGATAATCCCTTCTATACTACACAGCCTTCGATGAAGGTTGTGCGCCGTAGGGGCACCACTCTGTCGATCTCAGGGAAATTCACCTAACGCGTTAGGTAGATAATTGTTGATTCGCAAGAAGCGGTTTTATTGCTGTAATGTGGAGGTGTTTCTCAGTTTAGCTGCCTCATAACACAATCACAACTTCGGTTGTATGGATTTTATGCCATCATCATGTCTCAGTAATGATTTCACATAGTTTTTAGTCATTCGCTATCCAACAAGTAGGGAACCTTCCGACAACCTTCAAGATAGATTACAAGACGTTGAACACAGCCAGATTGCTTTAATCTCCTTTAATCTCCTTACCCATTGTTTCTGTCGGTTTAAAGTTCAAGATGAACTTGTCGAGCTCAAAAGCCTATCGGTATGTGTATATCCACATACTATGTAGATGCATCGGCTGGTCTTTTCCATCGTAAACATCCCCGCCTGGAAATACACGATGAAAAGTTGTCACAATATGCATGGGTACTTATTCCATGTGAAGCAAACAAACAGGTGTCGGTAGCGGCCACCGATAGAGTGAACAAGAAATTGTAACTTTGTGATGATCAGAATCCCAAAATAAATGGCCACAGGCTAAAACAGGATTAGAAAAAGCTGATACCAGACAGAAAATCCAACAAGACATTCAACAGATGCACAATATTTGAGCCTTATACAAGCACAACGAAGGTACCGGCAGAGTACAAAGGTCATGTAAGCGGTCTGGTGTCTGCAGAACATTTTCACCTACAGGGATCGCAGTCGAAATTGATGGATTCAGGGGTAAGGTATTTTTAATCCCATCTTCTGTGAAAATATCTTTGTTGCCATGTCCACACTACCGGAGACGCCCAATATATTTTTACCAAACAATCTGTTTAAATGTGCTTGTCGTTTTTGGCCGCCAGAAATCTGAACAAATCGGATCAGAAAGTTTGTGGTTTTCAGTTGGCTGGCTGTCAGATTGGTCAAATTCATGGCTAGCGTGTCACATCCGTTCTGGTCCGCTATTCAGTGATAGACCCGCGTAAGCCCTCCAGGTATTTTTGTAGAATTATAACAGAACTGTTTATCGGGTGCCCACCAAATAAAATGTGTTGTTAGCCATCTCCACACGTCCGTCTGAGTGTGGCTAACGATTTTTCTATTAAAACGTTCAAAAAGGGCAAAATTGCGATAATCCGTTGGACGTTGAGAAGATTATAAACAGGAAACTACAGGCTGTACTTAAACAGAAGTTTGTGTATGCTGTGTCTCTTAAGACCATTCGAACCTAAGATACATAGTTGTACGAACTCGTGAAGCTTCATAATACAGACGCTGCCCTTCATCCTCTTCTGTCGATTTACATTTTGTCTTGCCGACCCTCAGAATCCCAACCGATTGTGAATCTGTCAGTTCTGTTCGAGGGATAGTTTGAAGATACCAGCTTGATGGAAATACAGAACACTCGGGAAAATTATAACTTAGTCATCCAATCGCCGTTCGCAACCGTGCTTCTGAACGAATGCATTCAATTTTGCCACCAAGTAGAACTAGGGATCCCAGAAAGCGAACCGAATCAACCATTATTATTGTGAATCGGAAACACTAGCTCCTTTTTTAAGGATAAGGTTATCGATTAATCGATGGAGTAGTCATGAGCAACGCACAGGAAGTGGACATTTTTTGTAGCAAACGTTGTGAAACAGTTTGCACGCTGGTTTCTCGTACCTAGTAAACTGATGGCATTTTTCTCGTCAGAACCATCCAGCAGCGTTCACGAAGTCTATCACATCAAACTAAATAGTCCACTTTGAAGACTGAGGAGCAAACGATGTTTGAAGCGCACAGAAGGAATTAGCCAAAGGGCTGTAATCGACAGTCTACGTTGATAGCCTTTGGTCGGAAAGAATCAACACTTTAAAAGCTCCGTGCACGACTATCTGAGCAAAATTTAGTGCTTACGTTGTGGGATTAACCCAGAGGCATCTGTACTCAGGATACGAGTCAGAAAGGGTTGATTACATTGGAGACCACATTAGTGCTTGGTGGCTGCTCTAAACCGTTTATCGCGAAATGTAAACGGTCGCACTATCAAACTTTGGTTAGGTAACATCTCCAAAATATTTGCACCTCCCCCCCCCGCCGTATTCTCTAAACAACGCACGAAAAGCCAGCTGATTCAGTTTCATTTTGTTCAATCCCTCGCCAGAATTTATAAGAACGTTCTTTCCAATCTTCCGTTATCGTAACTTAATGCGAAGCAGCTAACCTCCGATTCAGCCAAATCTGATAGTATCCACTAATGTTGGTGGGGATGCCGAGTAGTCTATCTATGCAAAACTGAACGTTATTTGGGAACGAGAGTCACTTGCCATACTCCGAGTTGTGTCAAGCGACAGTAAACATGTGCATCCGATGAAGTGACTGTACACAATAACAGGAAGCAGCGTCCTTCTCCCCAAGTCGTATTCAATCGATGCAACATTAAGTTGACCTGTTTTCAACACATTCCAGTTGAGCGCTGATCACTGAAGGAACTGAGAATAAAAACTAGCATTGCATGTTCAGGAACAACTAGTTATAGGGTTGTACTTACAACGATAGTAACATTGATGGTCAGTACAGATAATTCAGCTTTGATTCCTATTCCATTTGCTGGGGATGATGATTTAAGAATGCAAAAATTGGGGCGACGTTTGTACGGACACAAATGTAGCAGTATCAGCCCGCCGTTTTCCTTGTTCGCGCTCGCAATGGAAAACGAAGTGTTCAACTCTTACTTGGAAGCACTTTAAAAGTTAAATTTCATGTGAATCTTTTTGCTGGCTATAAGTTTCTTTTAACAATGTTTGGAAATTTCTTCATTGACTTTTCAGTCAGTAACTGGATAAACTTACGATGCGGAATTGAGTCATTTGTCCCAATTAGCCAGTTGTGAGATTCGGCCATAGTTTGCATCCACACCTGCTTTGAAACAATCATCACACACCTTTCTAAGTTAGTAGCCTGAATTTTGTGATTTCGAGTTGAAAATCATGGTGTAAGATTTCAAAGAGGCGGTTTCTGTGAAAAAAAAGCAATGTAATTGTCGAGTGATATTTTGAATGTTTCGACGAGTAAATTTATACTGAATGTAGGTGTTACCGCCTGCAGGTTCTGCGTAACCATATGACATTGAAAGGTGATGTTGCTCCAGCCGTTTAAAAAACAACCTCCAACTTTTAACAGAGCTTATGTTATCTTTTGGTCTCTGTGTACAATTTGCCACCGTATATCATGCTAATTTAAATATTTGTTCTCAGATAATCCGAGTGCCCGGTCAGCACTTGACATCCTCTGCATGCAGATTAAGCTTACATGAATTTCGTCTGTTGTTCAGGAGTGATCTTCAGAGTCGGTTCGAATTACATCCGAACTGAGATCTTCTTATTACGATTAGTTCTGTTGAAAGTTCCTCACATTACAGTGTGGTTTTTAATTTCTCCCAGAATCTTGAGATTGTCCATTTTACCGAACCGACCCACTTACTATCCGTGGGCTCACACAGAATGCAAGTAGCTGGGTTACAAACAAAACTCTTATCATGCAAATTTCAAACTATTCCAATCGTCTATTTCAATATGGGACAAATTTTAAAGCGGGTTATATTGGATTAAACATCTTAGGAACCTAGATAACTAACTTGTTCAATAACGAATCCACCAGAGTGATGGGTTTAAAAACTCAGTCAAGTGTTTGTATATCATCAATCCTTCCGAAACAAATCGTGTGTGAGTTGCTCTATAATTAAATTTACTACAAGGTGCGGGATGACCACTCTATGGAGAAAACGAGTTAAACTTCTGAGATTTTGTCCAACTTCCTCAGAAATAATTGTTTACTTTTACTGAACGGCGTAAGCCTTTTCTGATTAGTAGAAGCACCAACTACCTGAGATTGTACACATCAAATGTAAGCAAATTTGAATATTGAAATTTTCAAATTCTAACCAGTTTTATTTGCTTGGATGATTTGTGTCAATACCTAATTGACGGCGCAGTTGAATATTGTAGGTGGATTCAGAACGCACACGTGGTTGGTTGCTTTCACATTTCTGGCTTGTTCAAACTAACCAATATAACTGGATTCAAATGGTTTTAAGAACTATCGAAGATAGGCACATACGCTTTAGATGGGTGCATTAGTACCTGATAAGTTAAGAGAACTGCCCTGCATGGATATGTCCGATTACGCGAATTCAATGTAGCCAGCTGTTTGTAATTATCAACAACCTGCTGGTTGACCTAAACCACACCTGCAGATATTTGTGTGTTATGTTAAAGGAATGTCCGTATGCGAATGTATCATTTTACACACCTCCATTCCAGCCAGGGTTCCGTAATGATCTATGATCATCTGGTTAACTTAACCGACAACTATCCTCAAATTAATTCAAGGTAGTTACAATCATCCGGGTCGAGTCAACCACCAGCACTGTGCACTGTTGGTCAAAAAATCAATAGAAGTAATCTTCATCGGTTAACTGGCTTTGTCTTCTCAGGAAAAGAGCACGGATCTTGCTTGTACCTAGCTGAAAGTTCAGATGTGCACAGACTGAGTATCCACTCACCTAACATGAGTGAAAGAGTTTGTGGTTGGTGCCGTTATCTACTCCTCTGTGACGACGAATTATGTGCCGGTTGAGTAAGTGTTCATTCCTTCAATAGCCAGTTCGTCTGACTGAATCTGACGACATGAAGCTTGGCATTTCGATCAACATCGATTGACTGTAATTTAAGAGGTAAACTCGTTAGTGTAAATCACTGAGTACCCTCGATCCATTTAGTCAACACATAGGAAAGACTATACACGGTGTTAGCACTTTGGTCTATCCGATTGCTAATCATTGTTGATGCACGCAAAACCGAGACTATTTGGTTGGTTAGTTCACTTGTTATCGTTGTGTGAGGTTTCTATTTAATTGGCCGGTATGACCTTACGACTGATCAGAGTAAATCGAAGTGTCAACACCACACAACACGTATCCTCCGTTGTTTTGACTGATGTGATTGATCACAACCTTGCTATACGAAGTTAGGCGGATGATTTTGTAAGTGAAAGCATTCGGTTGGTCAGTTTGATAGTGGCATCGACATTCCTGAAATACCATTTGTTGTTGTTGTTGTTGTTTCGACCTAGGCGTAAGTTTTTCTGTTTCACGGGGCATAGTGTGTTCACCGATCTAGGTCACACGGTCAATGGTCTGACTCAAAAAACCCATAAGAGCATTTATTACTAACACTGTCCACACAAAAAGCCTTTATATTTCAGGGTGACAATCACAGTGATTATATTCGTCTGAACCGATTGAATCCTGGACGGGAATTGAGATCTTCCCACAATGAAAGCACTGTCTTTTCCATAACAAATTTTTACTGGTCTTATTGCCTGCTACAGTTCCACCTGTGTGCTGTGCTACAGACTGTGCTTCAGACAGTCATTTGGCGAAGTGTCAGACACGGACAGCATACGTGACGATCGTATAATGGGAGATCAAGCGGTACACATTTAAAAACACCTGGGCGATGGATGCTCAGAAGCAAAATGACTTACTGTGAATAGAGCCGAACTGCGAGCACAAGTCTTCTTAAGTAAGTTCGGAGCCGGTTGTGCGATCCAAATTGAGTCGCCTAGCTCGTTTCGCATAGGGTGTTCATTTTGCACATCTGCTCAGTGTGTGTTTGGCGTTGGGACCTATGCTGGCCATGCTGTTTAACCAGGAGTGTATGATCAGTGAACTTCAAAACAAATGGGAAGCCTTATACTTACGTGACACACGTGGTGTGCACGGTAAGTATAGATTGTTTTGATGTTACCGAATAATGGCTCAATGGCGAATTGTACTGAAGTAAGTGATCGCATAATCAGTCATTGTCGTCAAAAAAACGTGATTTGATCTCCTCTTGATGTAAGCTCTCACAATAACATCTTCGTGTTCCTATATTACTTTTATATATGCTAACGTGGTCCACAATAAGCGAATTGCAACGGAGTACTGTGACAGGAGGTGGAAAATGGTACCTCGCCCTGGGATACCAACATTTTTTGTGAGCTCGCGCCGGCGCACTTTGTAACCCAGTTGACTCAGAGAATCCTAGTCATGCATAACCGATACGTGACCGTACCAGTCAGACTGAGGGTGTTTCTTTTATGTGGGTCTCATATCTCTCTATTTTACCCCTCAACTAGTTTCCAGCCATTATGCGGTTAGCTGATACATTTCTGTTAGAGTACTTGCTGCAACGCTGGGGATTTTACGAATCCCTAAAACACTTGTCAGGTTGTGATGACACTCCCTGGAAACAATTTCTTGATTTCATTGTGTTCCTTTATTTTACTATGTACAAGGATTTTACGGCTAAATCAATTAACAACATAATTTCTTCTGTCTGTTCGGACACTTTTAAACATGTTTCTGCATCTTCCAGTAATCCTCATTACGAGCATCTGTTTGTAAAACCTGATGTTATAGTGTCTCTGTTCTCCTATCCAGTCTGAAAATCTGTGTAAACCCGTCCTCTTTACTTCTGAATTAACCCCGATAATAAATCACAAGTCACATTTCGTCCGTATTAAATTTAGCCGTCCATTAAATGTCCCAAGAGGATCACGGTGATTACCGTTGCGTGACGCTGGCTCACTTAGTTAAAGATGATTCGTTTGACTTCCGAATGTGTTAGAAACCTTCGTGTCCAAATACTAGAATGGATACTAGTTAATTGGAATAGTCACGTTCCTTACCTACTTCAAGTCAACCATATTATCGAGGTGTACTCCTTCAAGTGCTTACCTAATATGTAACGGTGAAGTTCTGCTGTTCAATTACATGTTCCCAACTTTGACATCTGTCTTCATGATAAACGATCGAGGGTTTATTATTTCACAGTTGAAGGTCACTCATCTGATTGCAGCCTTCGCGTTCAGATAGACCTACCAGCCAGCCTCTTTCAAAAAGAATCACTAGACTCGAGTTTCACTATCATTACGGCTGGTCCGTAGTTCATGTCTTTGCCATGGCCTGGATCAAGCGTCTAACCTCGCAACCGTGTTGAACACTGCGCCAGTGACCTCACACTGAGCATGACCGAACTATCATGCTTGAATGTTTATCCAGTTTTGTTTGTGAGCAACGATCATGTCGTCCGGTCACCTCGATAGCAGACGGAGTATTTGTCCTGTCGATTCCAGTCAATAACCATACGATTAAGACATCCTTGACGGATCGAAATCTCTACCTTTCTTAAGCCTGGTGATCGATATTTTTGAATTACTGGTGATCCCAACTGTGGCAAAGATATGCAGTACGAACGAGTTCTAAGGAGAGCAAAACTCGAGTCTAGTGCTTCTTTTCGAAACAAGCTGGCTGGAAAGTCTACCAGACTGTTAAAGCTGCAATCAAATGCGAGCAATGTCTGGCTTGAAACTCTGCTTTTCTACCCGTTTTTCACAGGAAACGTTTTTGGGATTTTAACAACTCCTGCCCAGACGTACTCCGAGTAGTGTCAGTTCCTAGACACTCCATATCCGTTGCAATGCTAAAGTCTCTCTACAAGTTTATTCGTACATGTAGGGTTTCGGTTAATTTGTACTAAGAACAAACCCCACGGACACAAATTTGAAACCACGTATTACTGATTGCAGGTTTCAGACTTGTCTGATAAGATCCTTTCAACCCAGTCCACCTGCCAGCAGTACTAAAGTCGACCTGCAAATCTAGTGAATTTGTGACCTCAACCTGATTTAAAAGTTCTGATTTTGGCACTCCTAATGGCATTTACGGAGACTTGGCGATAACTGGACGGCTTGTGTACTGATCACAAGAGGACGTGGCTGAATGTCCAGACGGAGTCGTCGATAGTATGTCGTCATGAGAATCTGGACTGGAGTTCCCACTCCAGTCGAGGCAAGCGTCGGTAAAACTGGCGAGGTCAAGCCAGGGTAAAGTTATGTTTGATTTTCGGGGATTCAACTTGTGAGCCTAGATGAGTGTAAAAGTATACACGGGTGACAAGTTAGGTACAAAAGATAGCCAGGAAGACAGCCAATTATTATCATTAAACTTCAAATTACTGTTGAAGGGTTTACCCGCCTGTACGCGTGACTTGGTTTTTCTTCCCTTTCGCATCACAAATGCGTGTAAATTTCAAACTTTTGATAATACTTATCAACAATCTGTCGCACGAAATAGAACAAGAGTTTCTTTGGCTGTCAACGAATTCAAAATTCTTGCGTACACTTTACAGTCCCCGAGATGTTTAACTGGAATAGCACTTATCACTGAACTTGTCAAATTCTATGTAACTAGAAACCGGCCTCTCAAACGCAATGAACTTTCAACCCTAGGTACTCAGAGCTGACAACGATAACGGCTTAGCCAACACTCGATAGACACATAGGATTGCGACGTATTTTAATCACCAGCGGTAGATTAGATTCAGTTGAGACGTCAATCAAATTTTTACAAACCTATATTGCATCTATTGTGCTATGCAAATAAGCAGATAACTGGGAATATTCTGTCATGGGTTACAACAATTCCACATTGCTTATGCAGGTGACTAATTACATAACTTACCCTGACAGAAGTAAACTACCACGTGTGTGTCCATACAAAGTTACCCCTTATACATGACACATGAAGACTGTGTCAAGTCTCCCTTAGAGACAGCCACAAGTTGTTAAAAGATGTCACCGAGAAAAGTGCGTACGAAAGTTTCTGACGTCGGCCGAATTTGGATTACAACACTACTGAGGAAGGCCAACTGAGGTGATTGAAACGTAGAGTGTTACAAATCGCTCCTAGTTTTACGTCATTCTCAATCTGTTTATCAGTAACAGGTACTGTGTATTTATAGGAAATGCAATAACATCAGGCATCCGGCAACAGTTTGGAATGAAATTACAGTTGTAAATTTGAATAACTTGGTCCTGTTGATTGACAAACAAGATTCCGTTTCTAAGTTCAGAACATTTAAGAAAGGTTTTTCCGCCGGGTGATAACTTTTAACGATATACCACGTCATAACGTTGTCCGTCGTCGGAAAAATTCCGATTCAGATTTGCCATATGTACTTACTGAACTGATCGCCCCATTGAGACCCATTGGAGTCGATTTTTAGAAGTATTCAAGTGTGCAAAACGTACACACGAGTGAGCTAAACGCTACTATAAATTGTCAGTAATATAACTTGAACACGATTATTCTGAGTACTATTTCAAAGAAAATCTTGACATAAGTACTCAAGAAGAATGACTACATCGTCTCTTACTAGCCGCTTTCTTGAAGAGAACTTTTGAAAAACGAAATACATTTCATGGGGACTGTCTTACCAAAATTCTAGAGCAGAGTTTCGTGAGAAGAGAGCTCGTAAGTTTGTTCCAATTAGTTGCACTTCAAATGTCGGTATATCCGGTACCTAGAATAAGCGTGTTGTGCTAACAAGAAACGTCTTTATGTAATTTTTCTGTGGATATTTACATCTACAGAGCGATTAGAGAGTAACGTTCGCCATATACGGTCATTTTACCTGAACAACGTACCTGTGAACAGTCAAGCTGCGTGAGCAGAAAACGGCGGGCATACTGTAGCTCACCGATGAGGTTTAAGTAAAACAGCCAGATTATCAGTAAGCTAGCCTAAGAATTCAGATGATGTATGTGATAATGACTGTGCCTTGAGAACCACGTGTCACTGCTCATCGGGCCCCTGGCTTGTGAATAAGCGTGGGCAGGTGGTGACGACAAACGTGACTGTCCTTACTTGGTAGTTGTAGTTCACAGACTAGCTACAATGTCATCACCAATTTTGAAGTATTCAACAGCAGATTATTAACAGTCCGATTATCAGTTTATCAAGATCCAAAGTGACGATTCGATGTCAAGCGTACAAACCGTTGAACACTGACGTCAGCAACCGTCATGGGGAAACTAATGGGACTAACGAAGCGGATTTGGTGACATAGATAGAGAAAAGTCGTAGGAAACATTCATTCACGGACATATTTTCCATGGTCAACAAGTGAAGCTCAAAACTGAATGTGCACCGGTTATCACACAGTTTTGCACTTTAGAAGGTTCGGTGTACAAAATTTTGAAGAAATCTTTGGTTCACCTAAGGAACTGTAGTTCCAGTCACGTGCTTCCAAAGACCCAGATCAAAGTTAGCAGATGCACAATTGCAAAGTCAGTTAAACGAAAGAGAGGAAGTCAAATCAATAGGATGAACCATTCTTGTTCCAGTAGGGTGATATAGTGAAAAGTAGCCCAATTTTGTCCCTTTCAGCTTCGGTGCGAAGTCATAAATTCAACATAGCCATTATGCTTGGAACAGTTAATACATATCTGACACACTTTCAGGTTCCTACTACTAAATTACGTGACCAGTGGAATGACTACATTGTGTCCTTAAAAATTTCTGCCAGATTAGCCTATTCTGCAGATTATTTGGCAGGTTTCACGTGAATAACTCCATCTAAACGTGAAATATCGAAGTTGTCGGTGTGACTTTGTGTCTCAACCTGCAGAGTACTTTCCATGTCTCAGCACACTGTTTTTGTCACGGATGCCAGCACAATCGAAGCCCACATTTTCACAATTTACTGTCTTCCAAATTAATAAATCTGCTAAACTATTAATCAGTATCACGTAGTGAAATATCCAATGTCAAATCGGTAACTGGTGAATTACAAATTGGGCGAAATTTTAACTCAGAAAACTCACTTCGCAGCACATTCCCGTGTCATTTTTGGGAAACCAGTAACCTGACTAAATACCGAACAGCATCCCATCGGGCATGAATTAATCTGAAGCCAATGTATTTCATAAAGGTCAGGTAAACTGTTGGTATGACCAGAGAATGAAACAAGCATACCTGTGACGAGGCGTATGGATGTGGTACACAAAATGACCGGAACTATCTATCAAGGATGAAAACAGCCAAGAACAGTACACAGCTGAAGTATTGAAACGGATCCTACGAGAAACCAGACTCAAGCAAGTGGAGCAATGCAAAAGTTACTGCATTCAGAGCAGCAAAGTCGAGTGGTAGCACTATTCATAGAACATAGTTTGGGAATGGTATTATAGTTTTAACTCGAGATATAGTTCGATTATGGAGTTTGTTTGCTTCGTAAGATTTAGACTTCATGGTACATTGTATGGATTGTGGCAGGGTTATACAATTCATTTAAGGGTGTTTTCCTGACATTCTCGTCGTCTTTATAATGATCTGAAGAACAAGTAAGAAGATTATTCGACTTTCTTGCCTGACTTTGATAGACAGCAAGCTAAGAATGCTGATCAAAAGTCCATGAGTGGTTTCAGCGAACAGTACTGTTTTCGATAAATTCTCATCTTTGACTGGTACAATTATATATCAAATCAAGTAACAATAACGGAAGTCATTGATAGGAAAATGGTACGCGGGTGAGGCGATTGGGTGTAACATAAACACGATCTAGTTGTGCTTACGCTCACAAGGTTTTAGGAAGTCAGTGTTAATTGGGGTGAGCTGGGCGGGGAACGGGATCAAATTGCCTCGTGAGCTGAGTGTACATGTTTGGCCACGGTAATCCCAAGGTGTGAACGAACTGTTTTTGAACACCCAGATCCGGTTGACGTAATCGGATTGCGACCGCCTCGGCTATAGACAGGATGCGCCACTTGATCTTTCGCGAAGCAGCGGTCGGGGCACGGTAGACAATGTGAAACGCTCTATCCGTGTCTGTGTGGCGGTCACAGTCGACTATGTGGGCCAGAATGGATGAGTTAATGTTCTTTGTTAGTCCAGAGCGAAGTCACGCCGGAGAGTGCTCACGAATTCTTTCCGATAAATGCCTGGTGGTGCGACCAATATATGCTGAACCACAGGAACAGTCAAATGAATAGATCAAAAATGAGGCTTCACTCTTAGGCATATTATCTTTCAGATTAATTGACACCGTCCGTTTCGAGTTGAACGTTATAAATGTTGTTCTACTGACCTACTCATTATAATTGAAAATCCCTGTAGAAATCATGTAAAACAATTTTACTTTCAACGAACAGAGCTGTTTTCGATAAATTCTCATCTTTGACTGATACAATTGTATATCAAATCAAGTAACAATAACGGAAGTCATTGATAGGAAAATGGTACGCGGGTAAGGCGATTGGGTGTAACATAAACACGATCTAGTTGTGCTTATGCTCGCAGAGTTTTAGCATTCGTTAGCAGTAGTTATCTGAACGTCTCCTAAAACCTCTCATTCGGGGATGATAAACACAAGATAACGATTATTAGTGCGAGTCGACTAAGTGGGTCAGAATGGATTAGTTGATGTTCTTTGTTATTCCGGAGCGAAGCCACGTCGAGCAACGTTCACGAATTCTTTCCGATAAACGCCTGGTGGTGCGACCAATATATGCTGAACCACAGGATCAGTCAAATGAATAGATCAAAAACGAGTCCTCACTGTTAAGCATATTATCTTTCAGATCAAGTGGCACCATGCGTTTTGATTGGAACGCTACGACAGGAACTGCAGCATAGTGGGTACTGCCAATCGCATCAGTTAGTTGACACGTTATCAGCTCGGCTGCTGCGTCACCTTTGAATGGGAAATGTTATATAGATCTTTTTCTTATCAAGTGTGGTAATTGGGGTTTGTATTGGTCTCTCTTGCATGATCCTGATAATGAGTTTCTCAGGATAGGCACAGGATAGGCGCATCCTGTCTATAGCCGAGGCGGTCGCAATCCGATTACGTCAACCGGATCTGGGTGTTCAAAAACAGTTCGTTCACACCTTGGGATTACCGTGGCCAAACACGTACACTCAGTCCACGAGGCAATTTGATCCCGTCCCCCCCCCCAGCTCACCCCAATTAACACAGACTTCCTAAGACCTGGTGAGCATAAGCACAACTAAATCGTGTTCGTGTAACACCCAATCGCCTTACGGTCGTACCATTTTCCTATCAATGACTTCCGTTATTGTTACTTGATTTGATATATAATTGTACCAGTCAAAGATGATTATCTATTGAAAACAGTTCTGTTCGTTGAAAGTAAAATTGTTTTACATGAGTTCTACAGGGATTTTCAATTATAATGAGTGGGTCAGGAGAACAACATTTATCAGTTCATCAGGAGAGCAACCTTTATCACAAATAAACTTTAAATAGACGGTTGACGAATTTCCGCGTTTATGGAATCCTACCATGACCGGGCTGCATTATATTTTGTACTGCATAATGTGTACCTCTCCATTTAATCGTTTTACCCACGTAGGGTTAAATTCGTTCGGAGATTTTCAGACTTGCGTTTATCGGCGTATGGATTTTTTCTAGACGAATTTTGCCATAAATTGCAACAATCTTGGAAGGGGAAAAGAGACATCTCAGTGAGGCTGTAAGTAACACGCGACTTCCTTCCTCAATCACGCCTCAGTTACAAACAGTCGGTTCAGTCAATGTGAGAACAAGCAAGCTATAGGAACAGAATAGACGCTTTTGAATGGAATTCTTTGTTCACTGCAGCGACTTAACGGGATGCAATTTGCGTTTCTGGACAAACAGTAAATGGCTGTGTAGACAGTTATGTTTCATCAAAGAATGTGAAAGCTTGAATTTTTAAAATTTAGGTAAATTTCGCCATGTTTGTACAGGTGTATACTGTAGACTTTTGAGGCATGCAATATTTTCACCCACAAAACTAATGAATTGGGTTGGAGATCAAAACTTTTATCCGCTGGTAGTGTCGGCAAGGTCATTTCAAAAAAATATTTTGTGTGCACAAAATGTGACATCAGCCTATGATTAAAATAGCCTCCGTGTGTCCGAAACATTTGCTCGTTTCCAGTGCAGAAAAATAACGCAAAAGTCTCTGCTGGACAATTCGCATATTTCCCCATTATGTGATGCTTCGTAACCGATTACCTTGTTTCCTTGCAGGCGTTCATTTTCATACTACAGACAATTACAGGACTTCTTCTTGCGTCCACAAAGGTAGAGGTTTTGCAACCCTGGTTAGCAGGTGGTGCGCAGCTCTGACAATCACGGACTCACCGGAACTGGCTCTATGTGTAAAAATTAAGCTTGAGCTTGGAAACTGCCTGTTTGCTCGAAGATGTAGGTGTCTGAAAAGTTTCGTGTCCTATCAAAAGTTTTAGAGCACAGCAGGCTTAGACAATGCCTCTTTCCCAAATGCTCCTGGAAACGGCCGTTGGACTATTGTTCTCCTTGAAACTGAAGAGCAATTTATACAGTAGTAGCGTTGACTTTCCTGAGGGATCTTTTGGAATAAGTAATATCTGTTCCAACTAAGAAACAACAGACCAGTCCATTTTTAGTTCACATTTAACTGACCAAAAAGTTACCGCGTTTTTAGTTGACCATTAGTGGAAAAGAGATTTGAGCAAAAGACAACAGGCGCAGTTTGTACGATGAATTAGAAATTAATTTTGCAAAGGCATCATTCATTTCCGATCGATTAACGCCCGAGGAAAAGTTTGAACTTGAGCCTCATTCCGCACTCTACAGAGAAACGGGATGAACAGAGGCCGGACATATTACTTAAACAGGTCAATTCGAAGAAGCCCTCCTCGAATTTTTTAGTTAATGGGAAACGGTATGTCCAAAAATTTCTACTTTAAATGTGACCAAAGTATTACTTTAAATACTGCTGCTGGGCCCTAAATTTGGCGGTTCACAATGGATAAGAAAACAATTGGATTTAGATGTGCAGTTTGGGGATTATATGCACAGTAGTCTGGACAGAACGCATCGAATAGCCTACAAGGCGTCGTCCAAGACAGACACACACATTGCTTGATCCAGTAACGCGAATGAAGCTCACCTGGTAAATAGAACAGTCATCAAACCACCACCGGGCATAGTGACCACTTGCCATTAGTTTCTGATTTAATCTGTTGCCGTTTACAAAAATCCGTAACAAATGCTTTATTCCGAACTAACCAGAAAACACACTGTAACGCACTAACAGCATCCCTGAATACACTCAGCCTTGAGCCCTACTCAATGAACTCAAACTACCGTATCGTGAGACTCCTCGGATCGACAAAGCAATACCGAAATCACACGATATATAAAACAGACTGGAGTTATTGATTCAAGTACATTTGAAAGAATTCGCCCCACTGGAACCATGATTTTTAGGCTCTATGTGCTACCAAGAATTCAAACAGTCGAGCTATCAATCAGACCAATGTTGGATAAGTCTAACTCTCTATATCACTCGTTCGCCAAGTGGTTATCACAAATACTAGATGCCGTCAAGCGGAAATTCTCGACGCAGAGCTTATGCGACTTATTTGGTCTGGTGAACACAAGCAAAGTCATCAGTTTGACTGAACAGTCAATGTTTATTTTGACGTCGCATCTCTGTTTGCCAAAGTCCGGCTAAAAGGGACCATGGATTATCTGTCATTACATCGAGGATACTGATGTAGGTCTTCAGATACCATCAGCCGAACTCAAACAGCTACTTTATCGGTGCACCTACAAAGTGCAACTATTTATAGACGATAAACACATCAAGCAATCTCAGCACTCTTCGCCCGGAATTGAGGTTGAGCGCTTGCATAAAATCGATCGGTCACGCCTGGTTACTCACTAAACTGAACTGACCCCTCCCTTAAACGCATGGGAGGCTCTGCCGTATTTATAAGCCAGAAGCTTCCGGTGCCGACCGTCATAGGGGACTTCGTCGCCACAGAAATATGTGACACGCTCTGGCTCAAAGTTCAGCTCTGTAGCTGTGACCCAATCCCTGTAGGTGTTATTTACCGTTTACCGTCATGCAACGCATCCGACGTCTAGGCTAGTCTCGCCCCCTTACACCGTTTATCACCGACACGGCGTTTCTCCCATTTTTCTAGTATGGATGATTTTAACTCACCCGAACTCAACTGGGTAGCTGCCTCTCGTGACGAATCAGACTGTGGATTTTCGAAACTGTTGACAATAATGACTTTTGAGAAAGCCTGGACACAGCGCATCGAATAGCCTACAAGGCGTCGTCCAAGACAGACACACACATTGCTTGATCCAGTAATCGCGAATGAAGCTCACCTGGTAGATAGAACAGTCATCAAACCACCAACCGGGCATAGTGACCACTTGCCATTAGTTTCTGATTTAATCTGTTGCCGTTTACAAAAATCCGTAACAAATGCTTTATTCCGAACTAACCAGAAAACACACTGTAACGCACTAACAGCATCCCTGAATACACTCAGCCTTGAGCCCTACTCAATGAACTCAATTTACCCGTACTGTGTGATTGCCGTATCTGTTTGAATATTCTTTCTAGACGTTTCTGTTGCCCAAATTTTCCACTTGGCCTCTCTGTATATAACTCCCTTTTAATTTTGAAACCTAATAACACTCACTCACCCATTCCTATCGTTTTGCTCATTTACAGGTCGTTGTGTAACCTGTCTGCTTTTACTTGTTATGCTTTACTGGATGTGAAGCTTTGCTGTTCTGTTTCTATTCTTAGCGGGACTTGTGAGGCAACTTTCTGTATTCAGTTCGTAATGCTTATTTAACTGTAAGCAGACAGTTTGTGATTCACGACACATTTCTACTGTTAGTACTAACCATTACAATTCAGATATGCGGCCAATCGTTTTACACATTTTGTTGCTTACGAACTAGTGTAGTGAGGATAGACGGTCGCGTCATACTACTCACACCACTATTCAGTAGCAGCTTGNCACCGTCCGTTTCGAGTTGAACGTTATAAATGTTGTTCTACTGACCTACTCATTATAATTGAAAATCCCTGTAGAAATCATGTAAAACAATTTTACTTTCAACGAACAGAGCTGTTTTCGATAAATTCTCATCTTTGACTGATACAATTGTATATCAAATCAAGTAACAATAACGGAAGTCATTGATAGGAAAATGGTACGCGGGTAAGGCGATTGGGTGTAACATAAACACGATCTAGTTGTGCTTATGCTCGCAGAGTTTTAGCATTCGTTAGCAGTAGTTATCTGAACGTCTCCTAAAACCTCTCATTCGGGGATGATAAACACAAGATAACGATTATTAGTGCGAGTCGACTAAGTGGGTCAGAATGGATTAGTTGATGTTCTTTGTTATTCCGGAGCGAAGCCACGTCGAGCAACGTTCACGAATTCTTTCCGATAAACGCCTGGTGGTGCGACCAATATATGCTGAACCACAGGATCAGTCAAATGAATAGATCAAAAACGAGTCCTCACTGTTAAGCATATTATCTTTCAGATCAAGTGGCACCATGCGTTTTGATTGGAACGCTACGACAGGAACTGCAGCATAGTGGGTACTGCCAATCGCATCAGTTAGTTGACACGTTATCAGCTCGGCTGCTGCGTCACCTTTGAATGGGAAATGTTATATAGATCTTTTTCTTATCAAGTGTGGTAATTGGGGTTTGTATTGGTCTCTCTTGCATGATCCTGATAATGAGTTTCTCAGGATAGGCACAGGATAGGCNGTCAAGCGGAAATTCTCGACGCAGAGCTTATGCGACTTATTTGGTCTGGTGAACACAAGCAAAGTCATCAGTTTGACTGAACAGTCAATGTTTATTTTGACGTCGCATCTCTGTTTGCCAAAGTCCGGCTAAAAGGGACCATGGATTATCTGTCATTACATCGAGGATACTGATGTAGGTCTTCAGATACCATCAGCCGAACTCAAACAGCTACTTTATCGGTGCACCTACAAAGTGCAACTATTTATAGACGATAAACACATCAAGCAATCTCAGCACTCTTCGCCCGGAATTGAGGTTGAGCGCTTGCATAAAATCGATCGGTCACGCCTGGTTACTCACTAAACTGAACTGACCCCTCCCTTAAACGCATGGGAGGCTCTGCCGTATTTATAAGCCAGAAGCTTCCGGTGCCGACCGTCATAGGGGACTTCGTCGCCACAGAAATATGTGACACGCTCTGGCTCAAAGTTCAGCTCTGTAGCTGTGACCCAATCCCTGTAGGTGTTATTTACCGTTTACCGTCATGCAACGCATCCGACGTCTAGGCTAGTCTCGCCCCCTTACACCGTTTATCACCGACACGGCGTTTCTCCCATTTTTCTAGTATGGATGATTTTAACTCACCCGAACTCAACTGGGTAGCTGCCTCTCGTGACGAATCAGACTGTGGATTTTCGAAACTGTTGACAATAATGACTTTTGAGAAAGCCTGGACACAGCGCATCGAATAGCCTACAAGGCGTCGTCCAAGACAGACACACACATTGCTTGATCCAGTAATCGCGAATGAAGCTCACCTGGTAGATAGAACAGTCATCAAACCACCAACCGGGCATAGTGACCACTTGCCATTAGTTTCTGATTTAATCTGTTGCCGTTTACAAAAATCCGTAACAAATGCTTTATTCCGAACTAACCAGAAAACACACTGTAACGCACTAACAGCATCCCTGAATACACTCAGCCTTGAGCCCTACTCAATGAACTCAATTTACCCGTACTGTGTGATTGCCGTATCTGTTTGAATATTCTTTCTAGACGTTTCTGTTGCCCAAATTTTCCACTTGGCCTCTCTGTATATAACTCCCTTTTAATTTTGAAACCTAATAACACTCACTCACCCATTCCTATCGTTTTGCTCATTTACAGGTCGTTGTGTAACCTGTTTGCTTTTACTTGTTATGCTTTACTGGATGTGAAGCTTTGCTGTTCTGTTTCTATTCTTAGCGGGACTTGTGAGGCAACTTTCTGTATTCAGTTCGTAATGCTTATTTAACTGTAAGCAGACAGTTTGTGATTCACGACACATTTCTACTGTTAGTACTAACCATTACAATTCAGATATGCGGCCAATCGTTTTACACATTTTGTTGCTTACGAACTAGTGTAGTGAGGATAGACGGTCGCGTCATACTACTCACACCACTATTCAGTAGCAGCTTGGATCGAAATGATCGCGGGATAAATACGGTAGACATATGGGAAGGATTATTGGAAGACAGAATGACACTGAATGGCCTCCGCCACATGACGGAACTGATACATGGTGTCTAAAGCTACTGGAGCATCCTCAGACGAGTGTGACGTGCAAATGAGTGTTTCTGTTCGTAGTCCCGTTGAGACGCCTAAGTCGTCTATTGGTTTCCCAAATAAGAGACATGTGTGCCATCCGCCTTCTCGGCTCACAACACTAGTACCTTCAGTCGGAATCCCGTTTTGGATTCGGTGGTCGTTGTTCCACTTACGCGTTGCTCGAAGACGGTTCAGTTCTAACAGTGCTCAAATTGTCGGTTGTAGAAATTAAAATACTTTTTGTTCACTTCCGCCTCAGACGTCAAGAATGCCACGACGCTGAATGGCTCCGAAGGATGTGCTAGAGGAGAAGCATTGGTATTCACTGTAGGTCTCATAGGCCTGTCTTCAAACGTTGAGTCTAGTATTGGGAGTAATACCAGTGGTCAGTCAGCCTTTACTATCGCTAAGTTAATGAAGAAGCACTTAACCACAAAACTGGAATTGAAGAAAGCTTTAATGCAAGTGATGGTAGCCAGACAACAAACTGATGAGTCTAGAAGTAGGTGACTTGATTGAAAGTCGAAGCGACATCACGAGTTGTCGTTGATTGAACCACGGAATTCTGCAAGCCTGTGTGTCAAGCAGTACGCGGCAGATTGCCAGAATCAGGTTTTTCTGACCCTCGTGAAACTGAAGTCGCCCAGGAACATTTTGTAACTAAATCACCCTTGTCACTTTTGTTGAATTTCGCTGATTTGCCACACGGTGATCCGATTACTTACTGAAAAGTTCACGAGGCCACTCGGGTATCTTGTTGGACCTAGAGTAACAAACTACATTCAGCGAATGCTCTGCCTCTTACAATATTATCAGAGAACAGCTCGCGAAACATTTGAGGACTGTATAATTTTGGCGCTACCAGTAACATAAGTGAAAGCCAGACAAATATTGTAACACCTTCATGGACAGACGCATCATATTGCAAGATCTCGGATCGATGGGTTAGTGAGGGAAACTCCACGTGTTTCAAACAGTGCTGACGGGCTGACACGTTTGTCCGTTCACACGAAAAATTACAATGTTGCTCTAGTGCAGATGGACTACGAAGTTTATCTGAACTGTGTGAGTACACTGGGACAGACTGTGAAGAGGATTCCTCCTCAGCCTACAATCCGAGTGGGCTAAGACGACAGAGCAGATCAGGTCGCGAGGGCGCAATAAGACGTTTGCAGAGCTCATCGAGTTCGTTCCGCAATGTGCAAGGGTGGCGCGAAGCAGATTCAGACAAATTGCAGAGTAGTCGTGACGCTCGTAATAGAATCCATCCAAGCGTAACTAGAGAGCAAGAGTCAAAGAAGAAACTAGTAATGACTTTGAGTTTTGCTACCGCAAAGTCGTGTCTCGTGAACTGTGGCTTGTGCGGACTTGCACACGGCTTTGAGGGATGTCCCTGGCTCATCAAGCTTGACGTACCTAGTAGGTGGCGTAGTGCGCGCTGAATGTGCACGTGTTCTGTGTGCGCCAACGTATCACACAGGGCTTCGGACTGTCAAATAAAAAACCTGCGTGCTTAAGGCAGTAGCCGAGGTCGACATCACCGTTCGCTGTACAACTCTAGAGTCAAAAAATATGGCAGCTCTCACGCAAAAGCATTGGAGTCTGTATCACTACGAGCTCCGATAACGAGTGCGTACGACTCGAGGTGGTTTTGGTGTGTGAAAATTCCAACAGGTTTTGCCAGAACTTGGGTTTCCCTTGACAGTGGTTCAAAACCAACCCTTTCCAAACACAATTTTGTTGACAGACATCAAATTGTTACAGTTCACTCGTGCTTGACAAACATGACGCTTGGTGGTACACCTTACTCCAGGTGTGCAAAAGCAAAACTCAAGTTGTTTCCGCTGTCTGTGGATGCAACCGTTGAGACTGACGAGACGTACAGCACAAAGGATTTGCCATTTGGGTTTGTAACTCCATAGGGCGATGTGAGTGAGCGGTGGCAACACTTGAGGGGAACCGAGTTTGGAAAGATCGACTGAAAGGAGATTGATCTAACGCCCGAATGCGATCTCCTCGAAGCACACCACGTACGTGATCAGAGTCAGTGGACGGAAACAACCTAGTACGATTAAACTGTTGTTTGGCTAGAATATTTGTGGTCCACTGGATAGAAACGGTACATCATGCGCTTCCGTGAACTGTGCTTCTCGAGGGGATTCTTCCATTTTGGAAAAGCTTAGACTTCTGCACAATCGGGTGCTCAGTGATATGCAGACTTTACACAATCCAGTTCACAGGAAGACAAGTTAGATTTAACGATTGTTGAGAATCTTGTTCGTCTGGTCAGCGGTCATTTCAAGGTTCCGTTATCGTAGAGGGCTTTGAAGGCTTTTTTTACCTCTCAATAGAACACTGGCTCCAAAACATATGGATCATTTCCTTCGTAATGAAAAACTGCACGTGAGCTACATTGCTCTAATACAATCTCATATTAACAAAGGATACATCGGACAAGCATCTACGAATGTTGTGCCTGATCAGCTTTTCAAGAGGGGATATATGTCACATCAATCTGTGTTTAACCATGAGAAACCCGGTAATCTTTTGGCCGTGGGGCAAGATATTGCGCCACACCTCTGAACGATCAACCATTACAACGGACCTCATTCCTCGAACTTTAGATGTGTTGTTGAGGTTCTAGATTTATCCGGTTGCGGTTGCAGAAGATTCAAAAGAGATGTTGATGTAAGTTCGTGTACCCGAAGCAGACCGTGACGGTGAGGATACTTTGGTGACCCCAAGGTGATCTCACAAGTGAACCCACGAAATATCGGATGGTAATACATCCATTTTGGGCTACTTCCTCCCGATTCTTTGTAGATTTGTCTTGATGAAAAAGGCGGAAAGATTTATGCCTATGTATGAGAAGAGCATTTGCCTAGCCGTCCATACGGAATTTTACGTTAGAGACTTTCTATCCTCCTTCTCAGATTCTTCCTCAGCAGTCAGCTTTGTCCACAGTTTAACGTCATTTTTGTCCAGAGCAAGATTTCGTTTAACTGAATGGTTGTCAAATAGCCGTGAAATTTTTCACAATGTCGGTGGTTCTGAGTGTGCTGGCAGTGTGGGAGAAATAAGTGACAACATTTTACCATTCGAACACACGTTGAGTATTAAGTGGGATGCCGAAGTGGACCAATTTATTGTTATCTACAGACTGAACAAGAAGCCATTCACAAAGAAAGATGCCTCTTCTACCATCTCTAGCTTGTATGGCCCTCTCAGATTAGCTGGCCCGTGGCTATTGGCGTGAACGGTATCAATGTAGGGGTTACGTTGCAAAACGTTGTGTTAGGACGACCCACTCAATACAGAAAATAGCTCAAAGTGGCATTACTGACTAGGGCACTCAGAAGAACTTGCAGAAATACAGAGTTGTGGGCGCCTAAGACCCAATAAATTTGTATAAAGTTATTTTGAGCTGCATGTTATTTGACGTACATGAAATGGATAAGGTGCAGTTGCCCACGTTGCGTTTGGTGAGCGGTTTCTTTGCACTGGCATCTTCGAAGGCTCCGGTGGTGCCTCGCAGATCAGATTCTTTCCTCAATTTGAGCTGACCACAGCCGTTCCAATGTTTTAAACGATACGCTCGTGTTTGAACGTTTCATTCAAAGACACTAAACCTCAAGCAGATTCGCTTACCGTGTTGTAATATATCAACAATGCTGTTACACATTTCAGCACGTTCGATGCTAAAAAACCGTCACATACTGATGAGTAGTCGGGGATTTGGTTTACTTTCAAGTTGAACATCGCACACATTTGATCGCAGCCTGCGCATTCAGATAGACTTTCCAGCCAGCTTCTCTCGAAAAGAAGCACTAGACTCGAGTTTCGCAATTACTGGATCATATCGTCAATAGTGCATATCTTTGCAACGGCCGGAATTTGAAATCCGGCCATTCCAATCATGAGGCAACTGTGTTGACCACGGCGCCATTGACCTCACATTAGGCACGACTCTAATTGTTGAGATCTTCTCTGTTACCACGTCCTAGGCTTTGAATAATCCTAGCCAGTTTCCAGTCCACAAGTAGCCTGATGTTTTCACTTAACTTGTTGATAAACCAGCTAGAAGTCGAGCAAGTTGTTCAACCGAGTGTTCCTAAATTGCCAAATGTATGTTGTCCTCCCATGCCGCTTAAGTAGTTTCGGGTAGTGCGGTTTACCTGCGCATTTCTCCCGCTCTCTCTGTTTTCTACATACTTATGATTAATCTAATTTTATTCTGACACTACGTGGTTTGTAGTGTCCCTAGTGTGGACCTTACTTAACAAACCAAAGACTTTTAATACTGTCCAAATTCGTCGTACATTTCTGTATTCTGTTCGTTGTGCCTCCAAATGCGACACTGACGGAAGCCTACCACAGGAATTAGCTCCACGATGTCTCAGGGTTTATTCTAACCCTTCTAACAGCTTTGCACCCGTAAGTCATCTGGCACCCCGTCTATATTTTTATGACTTAGTTGTGCGGCTTTGTACTACGTCTGCCTACGATGGTTTCATTGGAATTAGGCCAAATTGACGTTATCCGTTTCGAAATATGGCGTCATTAAACCTACTGTTTTATCTTTGCGGAGTTCGGTGCCGTTCGTTTTTCTCAGGTTGTACGATACAGCGATCATATGTGAGTGCTGGTCAACTTGAATACTGTTACATACTTGATGTCTCTGACCCACTTCATTGGAGGCACGTGTGATCATTTGATAGTTCCGATGGTAAAGCAACAAACGGACTGAGGAATGTACGATATTTACAAGGGCGGCTTCATGGTCTAAAGTTTCCCAGGCATCCAGTGGATTTGTGGACCATCGCATCCTGAACTTGGTGAATCTGTGGAGGGTGTTGGGTTTGAAGAGGTTTTATTACAGCCGAAGATCGTGGGCAACTTTATCGGGTCACCGCCAATTTTTGCAGGCTTTTTAACAGGAAAAAATCGTTGACGGTTATCGTTTAGTCGAATCAGTTCATGCTGTATGAATGCTACTCACAAACATGGCACAAGGCAGGTAGGCCGGTTGACAGCCACCGAGTTATAATCAGCCAAAATAGGTGGTTTGCGGTCAGTGCGGCTAGAAGCTTTTTTGATTAAATGCCGACGTTGTCTACCCCATGTGTTCGTAGGAGGAACGAGAGACTGAAGGAATGCCGCCCTCAAAAAGTGCGTCCAGTTGACGGTCTTTCCCGGATAAATGATACATTACCGACTTCACTTCTAGAATTCAATCCACAGTTTCCTGACATATTGCTCCGAACGCATCTCGTGACACATTGTTCTCCATCAGGTCCATTTGAAGAAAAATCATGGTGGAAAAACTCTTGTGCACACATATTTTGTCAACGGTTTCAGATACCACATTATGCTACAATGGTTGAAATCGTCGTAGACCGGTGTGCCTTTCAGAAACGCCAGAATTCAGCAACTCGCAGTTAATTGATGGCTTCACTCCCCACTGTGATAATACAGACTGTTTAGCATCCCTTCTCATACGTCGGTTTGGACTATTTTGGTCCATTCGAAATGAGAAGAGGTCGGGCGGGTGTTCTGAGATACTGTTACACATTTGTGTCTGAAATCTAAGACAATCTACCTAGAGGTAGCACAGTCAGTGGACACGGACTCTTTTGTGGATGTTGGCAAGCAGATTCAATGTTAGGTGAAGTGCTAGACCGTTATAACAATAGATTACTAGGTAGAAGGGTAATGTGACAATTCAATCCACCCCATGTTAGTCAAGGGACAGATCTGTTCGACTAATTCTGAACCCAGTTTGAGTAGAGCTGACGCCTGAAGATGAGAGTCTACTGGCAAGTTTGATTGAAATAGAAGGAGTAATCTTATCGATGATGTCTGATGGTATCGAATTCGTCTTTTTGTCTTTGTATGACGTGTTACTTTCTAGAAGCAGTGTTGAACTGAGAATCGAAGTAACCTTAACCAAACTATACACTGTCTAAGTGAAGTGGGTCAACTGCCCACCATCCATATTTTGGAGTATTTGGATGAGGGAGTATCTTCTGACTCTTCAAGTTAGCCAAAGTGGTGAAATGAAGAACACCGCTTTCAAATAGGCTATGACGTTCTGATGATAGTCATAGTCTTGATTCTGCGGATTTTCTCCAGTTAGGATAGATTAACTCGTACTATTTGTGTGCAAATTGAAGCCGGGACTTCAAGATGTGATTTGCGTCACCTGCGTTTCCTGGAGGGTATTTTGAATGAAGTGCTGCATAGATAGAAGAATATCAACTGAAGTGCGTCTGATGCTGTTCGTCTACCATCGCCGTCAGGCGGATCATTGAACGCTGATGCTCGAAAGACTGCTAGGCATCTTGGCCGTGTCCGAGGTGCAGAGTGCGATTTATGGAGGACGGCTTCCATCTGCAACACGTCTGACGTCAGTCGACCCATTGACTGAGGTGAGGGCAAGGTGAATTTTTAAAAATTCTTCTCAGATATTTCTAATGTCTAACTTTTCCATTCAGCATCTTAATTTTGTGACTTATCTTAACATACTCACTCGTGTATGTTGTTTGACTGGTTTGAAGGTCATCGTGCAACTTATTTGCTTCCACTTGGCGTGCTTCATCGGAGGCGAACAGTTTCTGTTCTGTTCGATTCATCAGCGGGACTTGTAAGATAATTTTGCACAGCTATTTCATAATACCTATTTAACTGTGAGCAGTCAATTTGTGTATGTTAGACATAACATGGAGCAAAAGTTTGCTGCTGATACTGACCATTACAGTTGTGATATGCGATTGTTTAGCGTGCACATTTTACTGATTATCAACTAGTGTCATAGAACCTTTGACCAAATCTTGGGTTGAATCCGCTGGTCGTTATTTTTCTACCCGTTGCGTGAGGACGATTCGGTCGTAACGGAAACAGTTGGTGCAGATGAGCTCGGTAAAGGTGACAATATGGCTGTAGGAGTTGGTATGCATTTGCTTGAGGATTATCGGGCAGACGATACCATGACGGTCGTGACGAACGACCATGAATTGGTTGGGAGTTTGGTAAGCCTAAATGACCGCGACAGTTTCTATAAGTCGTCATGACGGTCCAGTGTATTTGAGCAGATGGCCAGTCCGAAATTGAAAGGGAGTTGTATACAGAGGGGCCGAGTAGAAAATTTGAGAATATTTCTCCACAGTGTAAATAGGACCATAAGAACCTTTGACTGTTGTCTATATGAGGCGTACGATGGTGCCAGTTTGTCTGTTCGTGTATTTGTTGGCTCACGCGTGCCGACGGTATCAAACATTTCCGGATTCCTCACGCTCTCAGAGGCTGAATTACCAACATTCGTGGTCACTTTTGCTTGCATGTGTCCTGTAGCGGTTTATGAGACTTACTGTGGACTCTTCATACCACACGATGGATCTCCCATCTATTCGTACTTTCCTTTTATTTGATCCACATTGCCTATAACCGGAACTTGTTGACTGAGTGTCCGTACGGACTAAACAGTTAGTTTGAGGTGGATGTCACACACTTGCACTGTGCTCTATTTAGAAGGCCAAATTTCACCTGATCTGGAGTGATGCGCTGGACACACAACCCCATCCTCAATAACTTTGACCACAAAGTAGGTTCCAGGTATCAAAATAGTGGATTGGTGCTACGGACTGCTCCAGTAGCCCAACACTGCTTCCGAACAGAGATAAATTGAAGCGCAACAAATATGTTCAAAATATAAGTATATTGTAGTCCTAGATCCTGAATTCGTACGCCCAGAATCTCCCCAACGTTATGCTACCGTGATTCGGAAGTCGCAGGGAGAAAACGATGAATCTGCTAACAAACTTTATTTATTGATTTACTCACCGTTCACAACAGACTTCATCTTAACAATTAAGGGGTGTTAGGGAGCTGGACGTGAGAGCACCTTGAGCACAACCGCACAGCAGACGCCAGAGTGGAAGAGTGCGTCAACGGAAAATTCCAGTCGACCTTCAGAATTCAAACAAGCGTTAGGCTGGTTAATCGGCGTTCCTAACGGTATTAGCTCAACATTGTTATCCTAGTAAATGTTACCTACAGGAGTAGAGATAGTGCGAATTCATTACACAGCTGAGAGCATAACTGCGATACTTATGCCGGCCCACTAACTTTGATGCTAGTGGTTTGTAGTAAGTTTAAATATGCAAGGTAATGTGAACAGGCGCGGTGGTACTGGCAAGGCAAATCTCACGTCGCGGGGAGTTTAGAATTTTGGGGACGTCGAAGGTGATCTCACTACAATGTAGTATGAATTGATGAAAGTATTGCGTCTATGTGAGCAAATAATATACTGGAGTGATATGTGATGAGGGCGCACAAGAATGAAACCGTTTACTGGGACGACCAGGTTGCTTCAGTAACCGGAACCATATCCATTCTGCATGCACGTTGGATCATGAAAACCTGGTAACAAGAAACTGCGTGTTGCAAGTAAACAATGAAAGCGAAATTTGTCCAGAACGTGAAAAAATGCGGTATTCGACAAGAAGCAAGCAAGAAGCCGGGAATTGTTGTGAACCCGGATGGAGAAGAAGACAGGCAAACATTATCATGTAACCAGTGTGACTGCTTTAGTGGATCTAAACACTGTCAAACTATTCGAACATGAACGCGGAGCCAAAATGTGGTAAAAACCAAAGTGAAATGACTCACAGTAGTTCGTGAAGGTGTGTTAGTTTAGAAATCCACTACACGGAATGTAATATTCGACGGGAACGATCCGCGATGTTACCTTGAAGGGATTTCTGCTGAGATAGATTATTGGTCCCGTTGGTATTCAAGTCCCTCGAAACCTGTACTCGAGCGACACAGAACGCAGAGAAGACGCACAGCTCACGACCTCGCAAGTAGACTTTGAACCATTGACTATCGAATCAGTCGATTAACTTGATTTAAACATGGACCGTACAAGTGAGTTAGATAAGGGCGAAAATAGCGAACAATACGAATTATAAAATACAAAGTGCTGCACAGAGCGCTACACTGCTGACAACAGTCAAGATAACCGAGGTACATGGCAAAGTGTCGCCGCATACGCCGCGCAGAGGTATAAAATGCGTGTTTAAATGAATAAATGAATAATATATATTTCCCAACGCATATGTGAGAAGCACGCTTGGTTATGCGCGATCACTGTGGATATTCACAAAACATACATAAACGAATAATTTAACAGTAGCACAAACGTGAATTTTCTTGCAAGAATTACGTGGTTAAAAAGAAAACGACTGAAGTTTATGGAACTTTCACGCACGCAACAGAGAAACAGATAGTTCGCTCATTTCACCGATTTAGTCTCAAAAAGATGGGATGTTGCACTAATTCACTGTTTACAAGGTTGTGGGATGGGCGATTTTTCAAATATTTCAAGGTCACTCCGGGAGGGTGCCAAACGCACCTTCGGAATTTTTTGTTGTTAGGGAATAAAATTGGCGTCCGGAAATTGTCACGATAGATCGGCTTTGGCGACGCATGGCGGAAAATCCCAGAATTAAGCGAACGAATGGGCAGATTCCAACGCAGCATTCCAAAGTTGAACATCTCGTGAACCGTCCAGCTTAGACAAAGTTCCGTGCGTCCATCCGTCGCAGAAACATTTCCTCGCTTAATGGATAAAATGGGAATCGGGAGGGAGAATGTAATTCCACACGTTAGATGAGAAAGTGTGGGGTTATAACATTTACTATGACAGGCAATATGTATGGGGAATTTTTGACAAAGAACTCGTTCGATATTATTATTTTTGCTATGATTATTGGAATATATAACCCTATCTACTGTTTGTTGTGGTATTTTACTATGCACTCGAGATTTATTCGGGTAAACGGATAATTGAGTCGACGGTTTGGAGGGCCGCATGAAATGTGCGTGACAACTAAAGCTCACATGACATCGTTCTGTTGCACTTATTATTAAGTGCCGAGTGCACATTTCATAGCAATTTGGGCATTGCATATACATGAGTAAACACATGTCATTAAAATAATGTTGGGTGTCAAAGGGTTTGGTGGGCGCGCAGTAGGCCAAGTGCTAAATGATCTTGTGAGTAAGCCATATTACAAACCGTTCCAAGTAGGCTGTTCTCGACAGGCGTTAGACAGCAGATTGGTTGTCTACGTATTACGCATCTGACGGCTAAATGTTTTTCAGACCACACTCAAAAAGGTCGTCAGGTGATACAGAGTGTTTGAAGATGGACATCGTGTTTGTTAACGTGAGATAGCTGTCCAAACCCTTGTTAAAACGCTGAATGTTGTTACTGGCTTTGACTTCACTTGGAAGCTTATTCCAAATGTAGGAAGTAGTTTGCACGTATATTCTGCCGGGATATCGGGGTTGGCAAGGTGGAATCCTTATTTCTTAGATTATATGGAGGGCTCTGTTGTGAGTGGACGGTGATAACTGAGGTAATCGCATCCGTATGTATGAGTTTGTACGGCGGCGTCAAGTTCAACTTTAGTCTACGCAGCCAAAGTGGATCAATGCCAAGTTTTTCACAACGTTGTCTATGGGTGAGCGGAAAGGAATATCCTGATGAGCTTTTGGTAAACGATCGTTGAAGGTTTTCTAACACAAGCCAGTCGGACTTGCGTAGGTGGCAGTAAATGAAGGTGCAATACTCGAGTTGAGGCCGAGCACACATTTTGCAGAGCGTCAGCTTCGCAGCTGGTAAGCTGAACGCCTTTTTAATACAGCCTATTTCTCCTTCAGGTTTTGCTACCTGGAAGCATTCTTGTTCAGAGAAATTGGAGGAGTTTGAGTACCGCATTCCTGGATCTCTGACCGAAGTGGCCGTATCAATATTACAACCATCTAATGAGATGGAGCCATGCGGTAATTTACAACCATAAGTGAGGATGTTCGATTTGTCTGCTGAGAACGACATCAACCATGTTCTGCACCACAACTGCATGGACGCTAGGTCTTGTCGTATATTTTGTGGACAGAAATTGATACTACTGCCCTGGCGGAATGTGTAAACGATTTTGATATCGTCAGCAAACAGAAAGGATCGTTCCTACGTGCTCGGGCGTACAGGTATTCGGCACACGGTTAGCATCTATCGTCTGTAACCTGCCTATTTCGAAAGGACAAAGGATTCTTACAATGATCCTCCGCAGTCCCTATCCACGCCAGCATTTCTCTCGGAACAGCCTCGCCTTAGCGCATCGTCCTCAGTAGACGTCATGACTTCGCCGATTATGCCAGCACCCGCCAAAACGCGTTCGGGTCGTACAGTGCACTGGCCGAAACGCCTCATAGAGTACTAGCGTTTGTCAAATTTCGTTTTTCTTCCCGGTCATAATAAAAAAGTAGCAAATTGTTTTTCAAAAATACCAAAATATCGCTTTCAATCGCGATATAATTTGGTTAAGTACGTCATTTATTTCTTTACTGATACTCAACCAGTTTCGTCTTATTTTCTCTCACATGTCACATCCGGCGCTGGCATGACGTATATGGCATCATCGATCACGATCATCCTCAATCTCATATTGGATGTCGTGCCTGAACGTTCCGTGTATGCCTCGCCTCGAACACTTCTTTGAACGGTTGTTTTGGCACCTTTAAGGGAGGTTACTCGAGTGGCAGCTCGCTAGGAACTGTGGGCATTAGTATTCCTCCACCTGCGGCGTCTTGCGATAATCGTAACAATCGCATGCTGATTTGATATCAGCTGGTACGCCCTGAACCAGATCAGGCCAAGGGTGGCTAACCCCAGTTGTCCTCATCAGGATCGAAGGGTTGTTGTTACAGTATCATTCTAGGGAGAGCTGTGTAGCGTCCTGGAGATTTCACTGGCCTGCCTGCGGTATGATGTGTAAAATGGTTCCGAAACTCATAGTTGCATATTGTGCCCAGGCTATTAAGAAAGCCCGCATGATGTATGCGGTCCGATTGTTTGTCTGCATGCCATATGACGGTGTCGCGAACACGAAGGACACACGTGCCACTTTCTTCCGGTTTATTCGCCTGTCGACGGCCGGTCTCTAGTCTCTCCAGCTAATTCGCGTGTCGGTGCCTCTAATAGCGCCATCAGAGACCACTTGTACTTTTCGTCGAATAAAGATTTGGTCTCTCTCCTCAACGGCCTTTTGCTTTTTGCGTCCTACAATTGCGCACCTGGTGAAAAAGCGACTCAGTGCGTCAAGCGCTAAACATGCACACTCGAAGACTGTGACATACGCCCCCAGAATAGCATCTGGTTGGCAGATATGGTAATCCTGTCTTCATTCAAATAGCCCAAAACCGGATACACGAAACCTTCAATTTCTTTGAATTTTAGACTCCAACGAAGCAAGTTCGGAGGACAGATCTTCAAGAATGCACTAGTGGATGTGGTGACACCGATATCATCATAGATCCGGTTTGCTGGACTGCGAGGTACCTAGTAGGTCAATACAGTGCAATGTTGTCCACAGTTCTACCATCAGAAGAGCTCGCCCAGCAACCAGTATCGACAGTTTAACGAATTTTCCTTGAGACACAAACGCATATAGTTTGGGGGCTGGTAATAACGTTTTTAGTTTGGCGTTCCGTGATGCTGTACCGGTAAAAAATTCCCATTTTCTGGTTTTCTTGTTTTCCGCTGATTTATAATGCGGGGCGTGAAATACCACAGGTCTCTTTCTACAGCATAATTCTTCCCATTATCTGGTATGAGCACCCAACATAGCCAACCCAATGGTAGCACGGTGGTACAGTTTCTGTAGCAGACAGAATTCTGAAGAAGGACATGGACAGGTATGTAACGGTTCTCGTACGGTTTGGATTTTGTGACCTTATAATAATTAGTTCTAGTCTGATCATACGGCGAACATACGCCAACCCGAATAGGTCATTCGGTATGGGCTTTCGAAGAACAGAGTTTTTGTTCACGAAAAATTTGCGAATTCCTTTTTGTAGACACGCAGCTGTACATTAATAGATGAGCAGTGAGACCGAGTTAACATGGTTGTGAGAAAAGAAGTCCACAGAAATGTCTTATTTTTCATTGAAATTCAGCGGTCCGAAATCACGATAGAAATTATCCGTAGGAAGTGGTATCTGCCGTTTGACGGCAATAAAGTGAGAAATCATTGAATACCGGGCGATATTTCTGGTGTATCACCCAAGAATTTGAAAATCATTGATTTCCATGACAGAAATCATTACCAGAGTTGAAAAGTTTCGTTTTAGTCTACCGTAACTCGGTTTGCCCTTTATTTGGCGCCGAGATCTAAATTAGCGTTGGTAGGTGTTGTGATGGTGTGAATGCGCTATACTCTGGAAAAAATTTTCGCGTGAGATTAATATCTGACCGATGTCATCCTATATTCCGTTTTAGGTTATGGATTATTTACAGGGCTTTAAAGATGTCTTTGAGGGTCGGGTATATGTCAGCTTCAGCGAGTTCAAAACTTGCTCAGATAGGTACATGAATAATTACAGTGTTCTGTACGTGCTTGGTTCAAGCAAGAAATCAGGTAGTGGGCGCTTGAAATATAATCATGTGAATGTGATTGCCGTTGAGTTTACGTGGTGAGTGGCGTTCCGCTGTATAAAATGCAAGCGACGCAATAGCAAACGCCGTGGATTGCGACGTTCAGTGAGTTGAGTTCAAATACTTTCAGTAACTCTGTTCCCGCGATACATGTCGTTAATGATGCTTCAAAGTGGTCAAGGGAAATACTGGGTTGTTTGTTAGCTCTTTTACATCGGAGCACAACCACGACATAAATGCCTTCCTGTACGATGCGCATTCAAGTATTCGTCTGCTCATAGAAAGTGAAGTGAACGACTCGAGGCATCTTTTCGAGCACAACACACCAACTGCTGAGTTGGAGCAGTATGCAGCGGATGTTTACGGCACGTATCTTCTTACCACGGATATTTGCAACATCCGCCATCGTTTGAAACCGTCAACAATAAATAGGCGGGTTAGCGTGCACTAATGTAACAGAAACTTTGATACCAATTCTGCATCATATAGAGAAAAACGGCGGGCTGCGTGTCATCAAGGACGACAATAATAGATACACGCGCATATGTTTCGCACGTAGACTGCAAGTGCAGTTATTCAGACGGTTCCCTGATGTGGTAAACGCCGTTGCAATTCATGGGACCGCCCGCCCCAACTTGTCCTTTATCACTCTATATTCGCCGCTGTAGCCTGGATTTGGTCAGCGTGGACGTGTACGTTGAGAATACACTCTCTTGGCTGATAACGTTCGCCAGTCAGTTGGTGTCAAAGCACCTCGATGGGTGTGCTTCCCTGCTGCACTTCAAACGGTTGGGTGAGTTCAAGGCAATCGTGCTCTATGTAACATCAATTGTTAGCTTTCAGTGAGTCACGAGGGCACACAGTATACGGTGAACATCAGTGGCGGCACGTGCAAGTCCAATTTCTGTAAGTCCATATGGTTACCGTGCCTTCATATGCTGTCCGTACTTAAAAAGTACTTCTATCCTTACAGTACGTTGTTATTAACTGTGACTGCATTTGCTCAAGGCCGCTTCCCAATCCATTGACGATAGCTTGCTGAATACAGTCTGCCTAAAAGCAGTATGTTCCGTCGAGAGGTCACGGTTGCCGGTAGTGATGCACTTCAACTGGATTACAAAATGTTGCATCACGGGTTAACCAAACGGTATGATGTAAACCTCAGGACAGGAAGTCGCGTTTTCAAGGCTATCATAGAGCATAGACGTCAGAGTGTCTCACCATGGGTCGTGGCGTTGTAACTGTAGGGTGCACGTAGACTGACCGTCAAGCGGGTCACTCAGAACTGCTTCATGCGGTACAATGCTTCACTTCTCGCTAAACCTCTTAGGTTTTCTGAAAACATGACATCATATCTCCTCGTTGGTCATGTGAATGCATAAACTTGCCGATTTCTTTGTTACCATAATGCCAAAAAGCTTACGCTCAATGACGGTGAACAGTGAAACCGTTATGCAGACCGCGCCAACTTCTGCTCGCATCATGTTTGGAAGTCATCAGTTGCAGCCTCATCTATTTCACCACAGTGCCTGCAAATTTCAGTAGTTTCCAGTTACACGTGGAGGGGACCACAAACACTCGAACTGATCAACTGTCGGCGCCTATTTCAGGGAACATCGAACGCACAAGTACAAGAACAACCATCTACAACTTACACGGTGCA